>JBBPMQ010000045.1:0-78654 GCA_038090375.1 Boletus rubroflammeus
CGTATCCTGAGTCGTGAATTTCATTTTTTATTTTTATTTTGTTTCTGACAGCGACTTCTGACGTTCTTATCGTGTTTTCATTTCCGGATCTCTACAATGTAGACTATAATTGTCATATGCTCGGTTGATTTAACGTCACCAGCATTGAACTTGCCATGGTTTTCGAATGCCTGTAAACGTAAATTGGTCGTGGTAGCAGCGATAACAAATCAACGGCGCACGATCCCAGTTTGATATATCTAGTTCTCCAGGTCTGGGTCCCCCAATTGTCAGCTTGCGTGCCATCTGCCTCAAATGGCGAAACGAGAACATATAAAAAAAGATCCGATGACGAGGCTATTCCGCGGTTCATGACCTGTGTCACAACAGGTTATGAGCCCCGGAATAGCATCTGCCACCATGAAGGTTGGATCTCGCGGACCGATCGTTCCCCCCCCTAATCGAGATCGATAACGCGCAAGACCACTACGCCATATCGCGTAGCATCTTCATTCAAAGTGTCCCCACCATGTTGCCACTTGGACACGGCGGAGACCGACGTCCGCGGCGACCCACTCAGTCGTCCGCCATTTTCTCAGACACTGTCACATGATAAAGTGCCTAGATGAAAGATCAATACGATAGCAGCCACCCGTTGATACCTCCAAACTGGATTGCCTGATCCGACGGCTGTGCGGGACGATCGAGGGACACATCCCGAGGGATTGGGAGATTAGAAAATAATGGTGATGATGATAAACGAGGGCAAGACGGCCAGGGCAGAGCGTGGATGTGTGTGGCGAAATATTGCCATCTCGTACCTCCATCTCCATCTCATGTACGCCCCCCCCCCTCAGCTTCTTCTACTCATCCAAGCGACCCTGTCGCGGAGCTAACCCCATTCAAGTTTCTCAGACGAAACAGTGACGCATGCTTTGGCATGATCGGAGAAGAAGAAGAAAAACGACGAGCATGGTTCCTAAACCTAGCAATGCGGAAAAGCGGCAATGAACGCGTTCCGCGATCCCATATATATGTGCGTGCTGACAAGTCGGGCAAAGGAAGCCACTGATGGCCGGAGTGGCCCGCGAGCCAGTGTGAGTTGTCATGATCGATTGATAATAATGAAGTCAGATGAGCATGTTTTATATTATAGCACGAGCGTCCACCAGGTGCGCAGCTTCTTGGTGGAATTTCGGTGAAAGGCTGATAAGGGGTTCATACCTAGGCGGATCTGAGATTGCCCAACCCCCGGTACGTGCCAAGCAATAGAAGCGCTGAACGGCCCATGGAAACATCGAAACACGTCAAAAACATGAGGGGAAAGATTCGATGAAGCAGTCGTGCATACCCTGCTGCATTTAACATTGCTGCCGGCACCTGTGACAGAACACTGTGCGCACCATACCCTCGGTGCAAAATCGTTCAACGCTTGCGTTTTCGTCCCTCCACGGCAGACAGCATTGCGACCGATCGATGACGGTATGATTGGGGACAGGTCGGCGACGCGTTAAATGCGGCTGTTCGGACGACCTTCCCTGCCCCGCACAATCAGCGACGGATAGCTTCGATTTCCTCAGGATGGGTATGCTGATAGACGCTGTGGTACGAAAACCAACCGCATGCATGCGAAATTAATATATATATATAGATTACGGTACCACTCCAGGAAGCAGGCAAAGGGCGCCATCGTTGACACGGTCGACGAAACATTCCTTGGATTCTAAATAGTTCTGTGAACCCTGACTAGGCATCTCAGGGCGAGAGATCAGTGAAACACAGCACTCTGTAATTATTAACAGCGCTGCTGCGGTGCAAACTCGTCAATTTGTCCGAGGTCATAGACCGGCACCGAAATAAAGGGGTGCGAGGCGATTGTTCGGTCTACACATAAGGGCATGTGCGACGCAGCTGTTTCATGGTCGGGACACGTTCGAGGCCGCCATTGCGTAAAGAAAGTGGACCTGCGTGTCAATCCATCAAATGGACAGCATTTCTATCCGAGAAAGGAAGAATCGGAATGCAACCCCGCAGTTTGAGGGGCCTCGCTGGGTCGATCCGATTCCGAAGCCATCACTGGTGCTCCAGTGGTGATGCACCAAACATGTGGGTTCATTCTAGAAGCGGAGATTCGCATCCCGACACCCTGCAATGGGTGCACCCACAGCAGCACTGAACACGTGTGATCAAATCAAGTCAACCTATGGGAGCTTACGAGTGCAATTTCTCAGGGGTGCCCTTCGGTCTCTCAGGCGGTTGAGGTGTCCCATGCGAGGTGTGGTCTACCGAGGAATAGCACCGGCCCTAACGCGAAAACACGCGCGAAGCAGTCATTGACTTCTAATAGTGGATGTGACAGATCATAGGCGGTACGGGTCATGAAACGGGGGAGTCTGAGTCAGAACTTGGTCTCTTCTCCAAAATTCCATCCACGATACCAAATTCGAGGGCTTCTCGTGCTTTACACAACGTGAACGTGACGATAAATAGCGTGTGTGTCGAATCTTACCTGTCATGAAGTAATCGCGTTCTAGCGCCTTCTCTGAAAACAAACTTCAATTCAGAGCAAACTCCAAGCAGATGGCAGACGTACCAAAACGCTCCAACCCTGATGCCTCGATTTCACCTTCTTTGGCGCAATGCCGCTGATATATACCTGTTAGTAATTGGCGCACGCGAAGGATTTCCCTAGCATGGATGGCTATATCGGAAGCTTGCCCGGAAGCCCCGCCAGATGGTTCTAGAGGCGGAAAATGAGTTTTGATGGGATGACAGTGCCAAGTCTTGGGCTTACGATGAATCATAATGCTGGCGTTTGGAAGACAGTGACGTTTCCCCTTTTCACCTGCTGGATGCTCAATCGTGATCAAGAGCCTTTGGCTTGAGGGACGGACCTGCAGCGAGCAGCAAGGAACCCATAGAACACGCCTGCCCAACGCAGTAAGTATGTATGGGTGATGAAACGTACTGGCAATCAACGCAATGAATCATTTGTTTTCCGGATACCTTGGATCATGAACAAACCTGCATCTGTAACGCGTCAATTCAAATCCTTCAGAAGAAAGCTTTCACGTTTACAGTGTCGTAAATGGCCAAGCCTGCGGTCACACTTCCACCTGGAGAGTTGATGTAGAAGTGGATTGGTTTCGACGTTTCTTCGGCTTCGAGAAAGAGCAGCTGGGCCACGATCAACGCCGAGTCCGTGTCTCTGATCTGGGGTTCCATTCGACGGTTGACATTAGCCCGCGGGGATCAAAATGAGTTAACCTCACGGGTCCATATAGCATGATCACTCGCTCACGCAGAAGTCGAGAAAATATATCATATGACCGCTCGCCACGGCCCTAAGTGTGCAATGCCAGTGTATGAGGGATCCTGTGCGTGAAAGCTGCTATTTTCACTCACAGTCTGCTCAATCACAATGGGCACGAGGTTCGCTGACGGGGCATTCCAGGAGCAGGTGGTGGCAAGGGGGTGGAAACGGCGATTCAGTTGCCTTGCCAAAGGAAGCGACTGCTTGCTGGTCGTTCTCCACGCGCTCCTGAGCATTCTGGGGTTGACGGTAGGGAAAGACAAGTGTGGTGCAGAAGATGCTTATTGGCCACGTGATTTGGTACGCGCAGAAAGTTTTATGGCGCGGCAGACGCGCCTCTGTTCGAGGACACGCTACACGACACGGCTGGCTGCCGGTGCATACAACGTGTACGAGGTTTGCCCACACATTGTCTAGCGTCGCGAGCCCACAGACTCAATAGCTTTCAGACGACTCTACTGACGCTGAGCGCGATGGACGTGCATCACAGGTCCAAGGAGGCACCAATGGATTTTCAATTTACGTCTCGCCCTTCTAGCGGCACAACGCCAGTCTGGGCAGCATCTCCTGACGAGCCAAACACGCCTCGAAAACGTACGTTTCCATGTTCCTCATGCATGTGTCTGCATCCCAAATAATTGCTACCCAGGCCCTTTCAATGACCTAAACCCCGCATCCCTGGCCTTCCCCGCATCTCCCTTCCCTCCTACGTTTGGCGAAAACCGTAATGTTCCTTTCATCTTCCAAAGTCCTCCACCACAAACGAATCCCCCATATCCGTGGGTACCACCATCAAACTTCTCTCCCCAAAAGGCGTTCCCTCAACCTCCTGCTCCGGAGCCTCGCGATGTGGACATGTCTGACCTGAGTCCTCCGAAGACGGAGGAATGTGAAAAGGAAAACGGTCGCGCTGTGGCGACGGGTGGTCTGAGAAGGGTGTACAAGCTACGCCAGAAGGCACGCGCCAGGTCTCACTCCAGAACAAATGACGAAGATCAGGAGCGAACAAGCGAAGATGACAGCGAAGACGACAGAATTGCCACACCCCTGACACAGAATACGTCAAATCACTACACACTCAACATGCCCTCTGCGCCAGCTCCTCGATCTGACACCCCATATGTGTTGCTTGGGTGAGCACCTCTATTTATATGTGCAGTCTGATGGGATCTGACAGGGCATAGCTATCTCCAATTCCTCTTCAACTTAGCCCTTGTTCTGGTCTTCATGTACTTGCTTGTGCAATTCATTCTGACAGTTCAACGTGATGTTGAACATCGAATCTCGGAATATTCCTTGGGTATGTTCCTATATCAACAGCTGCGGTCGAGCACTGCTTATTGGGGACAAAATCAGATATCGTACAGGAGATCGGGGTTTGCGCCGCTCAACACAAGAACAACTACTGCGAGACTAACCAAATCCCCGCGATGACACACCAATGCGCTGCTTGGGAAACTTGCATGAATCGCGATCCAACCACAGTTGGCAGAGCACGCATTGGTGCTGAGCTTATTGCCGAAGTCGTAAATGGTTTCGTTGAACCTATCAGCTGGAAGACGCTAGTGAGTGCTTTACTATGATGAATATTCTCACAGCTCTACAGGACTGAATTGTCGGGCGGCCCATAGGTGTTCTCTTTGACGTCACTCTCCTTCCTGACACTGTTTGTCAACACATTGTTATCGTTATACCGGTCACGTCATCAACCATCAACCTCGTCAACGTCGTATCCCGTCGCACCGGTTCCATCCTTCCATCAGCCTTATCTCCCATTACACCCCAATTTGGGGGTGTATCAACAGGGTAAGGCGGATGATTCCCGGGAAGATGCACCTCGCCGAAGGCGATTGGAAGGTGGGCTGGCAATTAAAGTGAGATGACGTGCCCTACTTGCACATTTAGCCACGGATCACATGGACAGCCCTATAGAAGCCTATTAACCATGTTTTCTGTTGAACCTTGGTCCGACCGCATCAAATCATCTCGCCCGGGGGAATTAAGCGATGTCCAAAATATATTATTACCCTGCAAAGTGAAGGTTTGTTGCCCTGGAACTTCGTGGTTGAGACTGCGCCAAATTTCATGTTCATGCTTGCCTGGCCCGTTATTTATGGATTCCGCCTGGTATTAGGAAGGCCAAGTCCAGCCAAGTGATCGTTCCGTGCTCGGCGGAGCGGTATTCATGAGATATGCTTTATATGAGTCGGTGACTCTGCGGCGCGATTATCTGGCATCGAATCATTGGTGGCGAAACTTGGGTTGGCATGTTTTGAAAACGCGCATCAGCACCGAGATGAAGTGGCGCAGAGAGAGTTTGGGGACCCTGTGGTGCTTGGCTTGCAACATATATCGCTGTCACTGAAAGACTCATCAACACGTTGACTGTCAAAATCCATCCCAACTGCTGCCAAGTATGTCGCACTGTCAGACGTCTCTTGGGGCTGGCGCACTCAAAATGACGCACCTTGTCAACCCCTGTCACTTTCAATGTCCTGCATGGCAGCCGATAAGGCACAGCGATGAAGCCGAAAAGGACAGCGTTAAGTAAAAGGGACCGCCCTGCCAGGACCTGCCAAAATGACGGTATGTACTGCGGACAGCTCGAATATGAAGGTGAGATGCATGATGGATGATTAGTACTGTCCCAAAAGTTCGAGCTGATGATCGGGCTTTCGCTTTGCTCAAACACAGTCCGAATTGAGATCCGGAAAAGGACGCTGGGTGGGACTTGAGAGCGGATCTCACCGAAGGGATACATACATTCGAGCGGCGTTAGGGTCGGAACGGCCACTCAAGATGATGATGCCAATTGGCGTTTCAGATTTCGTAGTCCTGAGTGAGGAGTCTACTGCGATGCTAACTTGGATGTGCATGCGTTCGTAATGTAACGAACTGTTGCAGGCTCTGTTGATGGTGAGTCATAATTAACCCCACCAGGAACAACTCCCCTTCGCCACTTGTTACGGATTCATCTTTTTCGTCACGAGGCGAGGCGCCCCGTCTGGCAAGGCACCGCGGAGGGGCAGAAGGAAACCCAGAGTACAGTAAACAAAAAAAAAAAAAAAAAATCAGATCTTTCGACAATCGCGGGTCCGTCATATCAGTGAACGTGCCGATGTCAGCTTGGACACCTCAGTTTCCAATCGGTATTATGGAGCTCCATCGATCCCGCACCGTGTGGGCCGCTAGTTTCCGCCATCATACGTCGGCAGCGCCGCAAAGTCCGGGATATGATGCCAAGTTACCTTCTTGAAGCACCGGGAGCAGAACGAGACGTTTCTGGCCAGATAATCTTGACAGCTTCCATATGGCACTGTCATTTCCCATGGACATGTACAAAGGCTTTATTTTTCCTGATTGAGTAGGATGGCCCAGTTCCATGAACTCGTTCCCAGATCCACGTTCCGTGAGATGCGGCGATAGCCACGGTGGGTTACCAAATATGTACTAGTCCATCGTCCACGGCTGCGTTTCGCAGAGTGTATGGTCGGAAAACGAGTGATATTGGGTAGCAAACGAAGAACAAGGACGTATAAGTAGAGGCTCCCACCAAATTATCTTCCAATGCAGCGGGGCAGCAAAATGACGACAGAAGGGATACAACAGATTCTCGATGGACTTGCCACTCGCCGGGACTAACTACTAAGTTTTCGCAACTCGTGCTGAAGCCTCGGCGGCAGCCCTCTGCTCGTCATTTTTCTGGAGAAAGAGTTCACGTCAGTCACATCGCGTTCGTGTCAATCGTAAACACGAGGCTAGCCGTGCCTTCTGCTTTGTGCGTAGAATCTCAGCATCACTGTACGAAAACGGCCAAGTGAGAGAGAAGAAAGGGAATAGCTATATCCTCTTATGCTTACCTCTCCTTACGCTTGGCTAGAGTGGTATTGCTTTCCTTTGACTTTGATTTGTTCGTTGCTGCCTGTTTCTTGGCTGCACGTGCGCGGTCCATCTCTCGCTGGTTTCCTCCTGATCTTTGATCAGTACAGAAATTCCGACGACGGTGCTCAGTAGAAACCTACGGGTCATGGCTGGTATAGGATGAGCTGATGATTACAGTCGGATTCGATGATGGCTTGCTGGCAGGGGGGGACCCTGAGGTGGGCATCGAATATAAACAGGAGCAAACAAACAGCACTGAGCCGATATTTCTGGAACGTTGAGGAAACCGGTCTTCGAGCTCGTCTGTGTGAAGAGATCTTGAGCGCTAAGAGATATCATTAGAATTCTTCCTCAACGCCTCGCAGTTTTTCTGTCCATCACGGATCTTCCCACCCTGTGCCACTCTCAGCTTTCACGGCCTCACTTCGCCGGCTATTCAAGTAAGCTGTTTCGGACTTGCTCGGAGGACGCTTTCTTGGCGGCCTTAATTGTTCACAACTTCACATGGGAGAGGCACACCCGGAGCAACTTTCATTGACAGGTGGTGCCAGGAGATTGATCTCCTCTGAACCCAGGGATCACAATCTACCGCGGCGGGCTCGGTGTCTTTATACTTGTCGGTACGTCTTCTTCGGCTCGCCAATGTGTCGTTCTTCGCGGCACTGTCAGTGGCTTGACGAACGACTGATGCGCGTGCTGCTCCATACAGAAATATTTGCGTGTGCCTTCCAAGTACGCGAGGGTGTTTGACCGATTGTCCGCAGCAAATATTAATTTCATTTTCATTTACAACGTTTGAGCCGTACGTCGTTGGATAATGTTTCAATTATCGAGGACAGGTTTCTATGAAGTTTCTGGAACGAAGCACTTCGATCAACAACCTACAACGAGGCTCGAATTTTTTTTTGTTCTTTTTTCTTAGTGTTGCTACACAGGAACGACCCTTGATTTCCCTTTTTCGATATCACTCGTCCAATCACAGCCCTCACATGGCTTAGGGAAAGTTGTCAAGCGATAACGTTACAATCTTTCTTCGCAGATGCTGAGAAGTTGCTCAACGCAACGTGGGTCACATGCAGTGACTCATCTGCCATGGATACAGATAAGTTCCCGCGGAGATCGCTGTCTACTAATATTACCGTTGGTCTGCTCGGGTGCAGTCTCCTAAGTTGCGCCGTATCCCCATACTACGAGGTGGATGTCAATCTCCGGCCTGCGACAAATAGGCACTAAGCGATGCGCTGTGGAGCAATTTTCGTACAGCACCTGAATCTTGGCTGTACAAACACCTTCAACTTTTGCGCCTCCTAAACGTTCACCCCACAATTCCCCACGTCATTTTGTGACTCTTCTGCAGGGAGAATCCTGAACAAAGCATGCATGCATCATTTCAGAGAGGTGCGGTGGGGCCCCTTAATTTCCTTTTTTTTGCCTGCCGTCCTCCAATCACAGCTTCCGTGGCCTGTGCTGGAGTCGTCAGGCAATAACGTTACATACCGTCTTTGTAGATGGGCCAGCTGCAATGCCACATGGCGTATCAAGGCGTATCACTACCCATTTTAGCAAGCGATGCTGTCACATCCGACATCCTCCGATTCAGAGCTGGGTTTGACGTCGGGCCGGATAATTCTGACGATCCCTTCGCGAACGTGCTGGATTAGACAATTGTGCAGCTGAAGGCTGCTCCACATGGGGGATCATTAATCCGTACTTACCCTACGGTAGGGTTATCGATGCGGCAGCTGATGGGCCTAGGCGAACGGTAATGTTGAATGGAGTGATGGTGATTCAGGATCTCGGCGCCCAATCCGTCACATGAAGCTCCCGGACGACATTGCATCGCACCGACTGGAGCGGAACAACCTGTTCTGCTGGCAATCGGAATGATTCATTCATTTGACCACCACCACCGCATCGAGATTCGAAGCAGGCGCTGTACTTGCAACGAAGCGAACGGACGTGCTGATTTTATCGAGTCAAACTGGAACACGCAAGTCTTAATTAGGCTTGACCAGTGCCCCCGTTGTTAAGCGTTCTTTGAGCAAAAAATGGAAGCTGTGTGCTTACTTAATTGCATAACCAACTTGCACCCAGACCAGTTTAGGCGAATTGTTGACACCCACCCATCCAGGGCTCCGACATGGTACGGGGTCGACGGGGATCTGCAAGAGCGTAATGGAAGGTGAACTCTATTCGGGATAAAGTTTGTGAGTCACTGCGGCAGGTGATAGAAAGGGTTGAAAGGGTTGTCTCGGCCACAGAGCAAGACAAAGAACAATGAATGCCACACACGGTTGCCATTCCTTGTAGAACTGAACAAGAACGCATGCCCGGCATGTACCGCAATATTCCATCAAAATGGATGCTTATGATTTAATTGCTGGCAGATAAAGTCCGCGCGTGGCTCCACTTGGTTTGTTGTCTTGTCGTCGGTGTGGCGGAGTGCGAAAAAAAGATTCATTCAACAAAACGCCAACCTACGACTTGAAGTTCGTGATTTGAAAAGGACAGGACCATCTACGAATTTAGCCGACTCATTGAGCTGCAGCTCAGGGAATCCTCCCAGATTGGAATCGTGAATTCTGAGCGTCACAGCCAATCAGCGATTGCAGAAAAGTCCGGCGGGCACCCTTTGATTTCCTTTTTTGCTAGCCGTCCTCCGATCACAGCTCTCAACGACCTGCCACTACTACGAGCGATAACGTTACCGACTGTCTTGCAGATCTGGCAGGGGATGCGTAACACGTTAACGCAGGGCTGATGGGCCGGCGAGGTGGAGCACCGGCAAGGGAGTGGACAGCGGAGCCACATTTGGGTAAGATGTCAGCCCACCACGTACATATTTGCATTCTGATAGGGTAATTGATTCTGATTATGGGTCGACAGGCCGGCCAAGAAAGGGATAACACGCGTACCTAGGTATTTACTAACGGCAATTTAGCACGATCAGTTACCCAATATGGAATAAACGGACCCTGGAAACAGCTCATGCAATCGCGAGAAAAGGTGGCCCAGATCAAAGGAAGCTTGAAACCGGTAGTTCGGTAGCCGCTCGATTGTCAGGAGGCGAAACTATCGCCTCCGAGATCTCTCCCTTGCCAGCAGCCAATGCTGTAATGGTTCCGAACGGTTCGCTCGGCAATGAATGCATTAGGACATGGTGCTGCGATAATTGGAACACCGCGAGTGTGAGGTGGGAGACCCTTGACCAGGATGTGAAGTTGTATGTACATAACGCCAGCCTCAGGGCCGAAAGGAGCCATGGTGGCTACGGGTGGCAATGAACCTGAAGCTAGGCTTCTTGTGATGATCCACGTAGAATGAGGGTGCAAGGTGGCGGGCGGGCGTGGACAGGAGAGACGAAAAGGGTGTACTTGGCGGTGTTGAAAAAGGGGTTGGCCGTTAAGCTCTTTAACTCACGGTCTGCCACGATTGGATAAGCTTCCACGGGACTCCAAATGTGCGCGCGGACATGTTGTGGCTGCTGAAAAGGGAAGTAGCCACGACGGACGACGGCAACGTGGCCTTAAATAGACAGAGCAGGCACGCGGTTATTTGGAGACGAGATCTAGCGGATGCAGTGAGTCATATTCAAATCAGACGTTCAACGCGAGATCAGTCTGCAAAAGCAATCTCAGATCTGTCACCCAGCTGCTTGATCGTCTTTGATCGTGCGACTGGGGTGCAAAGGGCCCTGATCTCCCCTCTCCCGCAGCATTTTTCATATATATATCACCATCCTCCTGCATTTGACAGCTTTCCCTCCCCCTCCTCGTCACCTCCACAAGTGCGCTCCCGTCGTCCTCCCCTCACGGCGACCGCACCTCCATCCATGTCCCACCGACACGTACCCCGTCCCCAGCCTGACCGGGACGTCCGCATGCACGAGCCCTCTCACCCTCACCCCCACGCCCTCATCACCCATCCTCCCCATCCTCCCCATCCCGCTCCTGTCCATCCGCCCCATCTCAACGGGAGCTCCGCCGCCCTCCCCTCAACTCCCGGTGGCCTGTCGAACGGCTCTAATCACGCCCACCCACCCGCAAATCAGATCGTTTCCCCCGTCGTCGTGCCCAACGCGCCACCGCCAAATGGCGTGGCACCAGCTTCCTCAAGCATAATTCATAAGCTTGCTGTCGCCAATGAGCAAACGTGGCTTCTCATTGGTACGTCAAACTTCATTTTCTCCGGGATTACATAGAGACCTAAAATCGTATCTATTTCCCAGGCCGCGTTGCTGAACAAATGGGTGATCTTGAACACGCCATCACAGCATATGAAAACGCCCTACGGCACAACCCGATATCCCTGTCAGGGCTTACCCAAGTTGCGGGAATCGCACGGATCAAAGAAAACTACCCAAAGGTAGGCTAAGCGTTTCTGCCAATCCCGTTTTAAATCCCGAGGATGTCCGTCGCGGAGGCCGCCGCGACATCGCCTTGTTCCATTTTTTGGTTCAGGTTCTCGAGATCGAGATCCTCACGTGCTCAATTGCTGATGTCACTTCATTTCCTTTTTAGGCAATCGAATACTTCCAGCGCGTGCTTCAGCTGCAAGAAGACAACGGCGAAGTTTGGAGTGCACTCGGTAACACCCCTTCTCTACTGTCTCACCACCACGATGCTCATCCCATCCCCGCTTTAGGTCACTGCTACCTCATGCAGGATGATCTCCAAAAGGCATACTCCGCCTATCAACAAGCGCTGTATTTGTTACCAAATCCCAAGGTTTGACACCTGTTGCTGACTACACGTCCACATGTAACATGTGTTGTTGTACAGGAGGATCCTAAGCTCTGGTATGGCATCGGAATACTCTACGACCGCTACGGCTCCTTGGATCATGCTGAAGAAGCCTTCGCCTCCGTCCTCAAGATGGACAAAGGTTGGTGTTTATTCCTACTCGCTTTAGCACTTTTATGTACTCATTTAGCAGAACTAGATTTCGACAAGGCAAATGAGATCCTTTTCCGCCTTGGCATCATCTACAAACAGCAGGGCAAATACGAGGAATCCCTTTCCTGTTTCGACCGCATTCTCCGGAATCCTCCCAGTCCCCTCGCCCATGCTGATATCTGGTTCCAGATCGGCCACGTTTACGAACAACAAAAAGACGTAAGTCCGCAGTTCCTTCACTCGGATCATGCGATGGACACCGATCCCCATCCAGCATGTCCGCGCTAAAGACGCATACGAACGCGTCGTCGCTGACAATCCCGGACACGCCAAAGTCCTTCAGCAACTTGGCTGGCTGTATCACCAGGACGGTTCATCCTTCCAGAATCAGGAGCTCGCTATACAATATCTCACCAAGAGTCTCGAAGCCGGTAAGTTGTTATTTCCGCGTCATGGCTTCCACTCATTGTTCTTTATAGACCCATCTGATGCCCAAAGTTGGTATCTCCTCGGTCGTGCCTACATGGCTGGGCAAAAGTATAACAAGGCATACGAAGCATACCAACAGGCTGTCTATCGCGACGGACGCAACCCGACATTCTGGTGCTCCATCGGAGTACTGTACTTCCAGATCAATCAGTTCCGCGATGCTCTGGACGCATATTCTCGCGCCATCAGAATCAACCCTTACATCTCCGAAGTTTGGTTCGATCTTGGCAGCCTCTACGAGAGCTGCAACAATCAGATCTCGGATGCCATCGACGCCTACGCGCGGGCTAGCGAACTCGATCCTGGCAACCACGTGATATCACAGCGCCTGCAGTTGTTGAAGAACGCGCAAGCAACAGGAGGACAGCTACCCGCCGCACCTGGGCCTCAGGATGTGCATCCGACTGCTTATGCAAGTGCTGTCGTACCCCCTCCCGGTCTTACCGGCCCCCCTCTCCTCCTGCAGTCAACATCGACATCAAGCGGTTCGCGTCCTTTGTTCAGATCAGATTCCCGTGGGCCGTCAAACGGAGATAATGTTCATTTACCACCACCACCCGCTCCAGTTGGAGGTCGATCCTCACCTGGGCCATTCAGAGGAGGTCCCCCGCCACCCGTCGTTCTTGATGAGTCGCGTCATATACCCTCCCACACGCCTTTGGCTCCGATGGATGTGGACCGCCCACCTCATCATCGCGACTTTTCTGGACCTCGCGAGGTGCCGACACGTGGTCCGGCTGGCCATCAAAATTTGTTGTTGCATCACCCCGTCCCACAACCTCAGGTTCCGACTGAAGAACTGCGTGCTTCCGCTGCCCATGCGACGACCGGACATAGCCAGGAGTATTTCAACCGTCCCATGCGCGCACCCTCCACATCCGCTTCACCTCCACCTCCACTGCGTGCCCGCTCGCCTGGACCCGGGTTCCAGACGTATCCTCCATCAAGTCGTCAACCGGTTGGCCCTGCTGTGCCTAGCGCACCGCGGTCTCCTTATCCACGTGAGCCCTTGCGCCAAGGCGAGCGTGATATGCCATGGGAACGTCGTGGGCCACCGCCAGAGCACCATCGTGACTGGGACAGGGGGCGACCAGAGTACCCTGGTCACCATTCACAGCAACCATACTACCCGTCGCGTTCTCCTGGACCTCCTCATCGTGTCGCGAGCCCGCTGGAGACATCCCCGCGCTCTGCTCACCCCACCGTCCACCATCCACGCGCGTTTTGGGAGTCGAAGCCACCCAGCGGTCCTCACCCTCGTTCACCTCCACCCGGGCCTTCGGCGCCACCCGAGGGTGGGCATTGGCGATACGACCCGGCGCGATTTGACGCGCGCGAGACCCCGAGACAAACTGAAGTAGCAGTGGATCAACGCCGACAATCAATCGCGATGGTCACATCGCCAGAGGGTGTTCCTCGTGTTCCTCTTCACTCGAGTAGCACCAGCAGCATGCGCATGTCTGAGTCCCCCAATTCGACGCCTGCTCCTGATGCGAGGGATCGGAGAAGGAAACAGGCCAAGGAGAAAGATTCGGACTCGCAGAGTGTGTCGGGATCGATCCCAGGGGACTTTCCGAAGAAGGAACGCAAGAGGCGTCAGCGTCGCCCAAAGGAGGAGCAGTCTGCGAACTCGTCGGGTTCGTTCAAAGTTGGGTCATTCTCTGCGAAGGAAGTACAAGATACGTCGAGCTCGAACGGTTCTGGCAGTCGTTCTCTACAACCTTCTCCGACCACTGTCACTCCCCGCCCCCCTTCACGTGTCGTGGATGAAGACTACGATGAGGGTGTCGCGGATGCACTCGTCGTCCTATCACAGTCTCACAGTGCGCCAATGCACTCACCTACTTTGTCGAACGGTAGCAGGCATACAGTGACATCCCCACGGCCAGTGATCTCGCATCGCGGGTCGGTCTCTGCGTCCGGTAGTCGCCCTTCCCCTCCTGGTGGAACTTCTCTCAAACGTCCATTGAGTCCTGGCGTAGATGAGTTGGACAATAAGCGTACACGAGTGGATCCCATAAAGCGCGGGCCGCCATCTCCTACGGACCGACACACACCCATTCCCTCCTCGCGGCCTTCGCCAACTCCATTCCGGAGGCAACCTGCCTCCCACTCTCCCGAGTCTCGTCAGCATGCTGACGTTGGACATCCCTACCCCCCCAGCCCGCCTTCCATCTCGGTTTCTCTCCCTCCTCACCCGCGTCCGATCGGTGCCGGTCATGGTTCTCACGCCAGCGCGTCGGCGCCTATCGCGCTGCCTCCCATTGCGACGTTGTCTCCTGCGTCTACTGCACCTTCACCCACGGACGACCGAATGGTGATTGATCGACGCTCTCCAACTCCGCCGTCGAGGGGCAAGTTGTCTGACGTGATGAATCCAGCTGCGGGATCTCCAACGGCCCGACCTACCGCATCACCACCGCGTTTGCATGAAAAGAAGGACCCTTCCCCTGCCTAGTCTCGTTCTGTTTCTTGTTGATATGACTGCGGGCACCTCGCGTTCCTGTATATGACGAAAACGTTATGAAGTATTTGTCCATTTGCACAGAGACCTAAACCAGTTATGTATTACCGCACATGTACACGTAGCCTCGGTTGCATTTGACTCCATAGAATCGATTTCTTTATTTTTGCCTATGTAAATTCTGGAAAATGTTTCGGACTCGGCTAATGGGTCGACTGTGTGGTACATTTGAGTTTTCACCTGTCATTTGCTTTTACACACCAACCAGTTGCATACTTGGCCACGCCAATTTTTGGTCGCGCACGCATCTCATCTTCATCTAGACACAGCTCCACATTTCTCACACACACACATCCCTTGCGCTTTTCTGCGATTTTTTTTCAACTCGAGTATAACGCTCGGCAAACCAAGTACAATTATCACGGTATTTTCAGCCAAGCAAAGAACGTTGACGGAACTTTTTTTCTGAAGGTTCAAGCAAACGCTTCTTGATGTGTTCCGCCCTGCGATGACGTCCCTTGAGCACGTTTCTGTCGGGCATGCGTTGGATCAGATGTCGTCTTGGACTGGGGATGGGAAGGTGCAGGCAAAGGAGGTGGAAGAGGTGAGTGTTGGGCTGGCCGTGACGACGGCCGAGGATGAGGATATGGAAGAGAAAGAAGGTGAAGAAGAAGTAGGCGCCGTCGCTGTGGTAGGTGACGAGCAGGATCGACAAGGTGTTGAACATTGGAATAGAAATGGGACCGAGAGCGAGAACGAGAACGAGAACGAAGATGCGGATGCGGATGCGGATGCGAACGGGAGCGAGCATGATGTGAACGGAAATGAGAACAGGGATGACGAGGACGAGGGCTCGGGTGACCACCGTGACCGTACAGGTGGCGTGGGCTCTTCCTCCAAGTCTGTTTCGTCTCGGCGGTCGTGTGGCATGTCGCTGCGTCAAGGTTCAGTTTCCCGTGCGCGATCGGGGTCGCATTCGAACTCGAACTCAAATTCGCGGTCGCGGTCGCGGTCGTCGGTCAGGGAGGGAATGGGAATGGGAATGGGGGAATCGTCTGTGGCGACGTCGTGGACGCAGGCGGATGTGGATGCGGAGGGGTTGGGGTCGGGGTCGGGAGAACGACCGAGTGGCGAGGCTTACTGTCGATCGAGCGCGGACCGACCGAAACTAGAGGAAGAGGTCGTCGATGTAGGGGTAGGTGAGGAGGTGAGGTCGCTTTCATACCTGCACACGAGCACGAGCGCGGGCACGGGTGTAAGGGGTGGAGGTGAGGAGGGGGGTGAGGCTGTGTCGAGGAAGGAGGAGGTACTTGTGATACAGGAGGAGGATATAGAATGGGATCCGCTGCGGTGTGATGGCAAGGCGCGGTCACAGGACCAGGACCAGGAAGAGGGCGAGGGCGAGGGCGAGAAGGGGGAAGAGGATATGGATGTGGGTTCTGTGCACGCGCTGGAGAGCATAGAGGGCGGTGACCAGTCCTTGGAGATGAACGAGAAGGAGCGGGGGCGGACGTTTGGGTCGTCTGGGCGCAACGCACGACATTTACGCCTCGAGTTCAAACGGCCATCGCCGCAACCCTGGGACGATATTGATCCGCCCACGGACAACCGGGAGGCGTATACGTCGGACTATTACTCGACGCTCAACTCGAAGAAGTTTGGGACGTTGCAAAAGAGGTGAGTCTGTTTGAACGTCGTTGACGTTTTGCTGTTGATGTTGGATGTGATTTCTTTTTTTCGTAGTCGTCGACGTCCGCTGATTCCACACTCGTCGTATTATTTTGGACCGCCGCCTGCTGACTCGGCGTATGGCACTTCTCCAGTCGGTCAAATGGGTGTCCACCATCCACGCGAAATAGTTCGCATCGAGCGGGATTATGTGGGCGGGGAACTGATTCAGTTCACCCCAGTATTTCCTCTCGAACTGGAGGGACGGGTAGGTTGCTGCTAGGCTCAGATATGCAAGATGAGCCGTTCATGTTTCACTTGTCGTTGGCAGATCACACCGACTCAGTTTCATCAAACGATCAATGACATCAACGAGATCTTGATATCGGCTCATAGCATACAGCATACGTTCGCGGACAACCTTTTGGCCGTGGTCACCCTGCAACTATCGACTCTGGTCATGACGTCGCATTACGCAAAGGTGAGCGATTGAGTATGATGAGTGGCGAGATATCTGAGACAGGAAATATCCTTGCAGGAAATGCAGCGGTTGAGACGAAAGATCGAGGAGATGAATACCCAGCTGTACAACCCTGTCGGGCTGCATATTCTCTGGCCGCAGAAGGTTGCTTTTCTATTTGTGAGTGACTATTTCCCGTGACGAAGGACGTCATTGACGATGATCCGCGCAGTTGGAGATCGAATACTATGTGAGTCCTTTTTTCCATCAGCTGTGGGTGTTTTTGCGACGTAATTTCTTTTTTGTAGTGATACCAATTCCCAACACCTCGGATGGAAGATAATTTTCTACCGTGGAATGATAACTTGGTATACATAATATAAGGATCCGAATCTTTCCCTCGCTAGGGCTATTCCTAGGCTGCTCTCGTTTCCCTTGCTTTTTTTAAATATTAATACAGTGTATTGAGATTTGGCGTTGGTCATAATCCGACAAATGAAATGGGATAGGGGAGGTGAGACAAGTACGTTCCGGAACCGTCGGGCGCGATCGAGTTAGGAGTGCCAATGGCAATGACCTGGCGATAAGTCGAATGAGGACGAGTCAGGACGAGGGTTCGGGTCCGGGAGGTGGTTAGTACACCGGCAGTGATTGCGACAGGGGGGTGGGGTTAGTTATCTCAAGGGATGCGGGATTAGGAGGGCTGATGTGGCGCGACGTATCAGCCAAGTTGGTGAGGAGTTGGCAAGATTAACGGAAGATTTTTGAACCCGACGGACTCGGCGACGACGGGCGACGAGTCAGCGTTTCAACAATGTGGCGTGTCTGACATGCCGTCGAACATACGCAACCCTCAAAAATAATAATAAAATAAAATAAATACGGTTAGCTTTGTCACCGCTTGGGACAGTTCCAAGTCCAAGCGAAACGACTATCAGCGACAAGGTCAGGAGTCGACCATGAACTACGCTTCTCTCAACTCTCTCTGGGACATCTCTCAACCTCCTTCCCAGTTCCCTCACTCGTCCGACGATGACTTCCTTGCTTTCCTCCACAAACAGTTCCCCCCCACCGACCCCAACGATCACACCGTCAACCCTCAGAGCGTACAGGACCCTCGACAAAGCCCCCCTTCTGACGATAGCAGTCCCAGCCCACCCAGCAACACCGATTCAGCTTCCAGGCGTCAGTCCGTCCATGTTCGCGCCAACGATACCGAAGACGCCCCCTTGAAGCGCAAAGCCAGCAACGACGACATGGAGCCTGGCCCGAGCTCAAAGAACCAACACACTGGTTTGTCCAACCCCTCTTCCCGATCTCTATTTCCTCACCCCCCCATGCCAATCAGCCGACGACGACTCAAATTCCGCTAAAAAGCCGCATCCGTTGAGACGCAAATCGACCGGTAATCCTCAGGTTAGTCCGTCCCACTGTCCCCCCCCCCGCCCCGCCCATGTCGCTTATCGTTGCCACAGCACGACGAATCCCGTCTGATGAAGCGCAAGGAGCAAAACAGAGCTGCCCAGCGTGCATTTCGAGAGCGCAAGGAGAGGCATGTCAAGGATGTAAGTACATGATGCACTGCCCCTGTCTCACCTGCCTCATCTCTCTCAGTTGGAAGACAAGGTGTCTGCGCTCGAAGCAAAAAACGAAGCGACCGAGGCTGAAAACACAAATTTGCGTGATCTCCTATCTCGTCTACAGCAGGAAAATCTTGCGTTGAAACAGGCCCAGTTCACGTTTACCATACCAAAGCCAGCGCCAATGCCCGCTCCAACTCCGAACCCGACTGTGCAACCCACTCCTTTCAGCTTCTTTGGCACGCCTTCTTCATTCCCTCCCCCCTCCGCTCCTTCTCAGACCCCTTCAAAGTCTTCCGCGTACGGCACAGACGTCGACTGGAATTCACTCACCACCTTTGACCCATCCATGCTCAGTGTGCTTGACGAGCCTTCTGAAGTGCCTATGCAAACAGATCCGTCTCCTTTTGGCCAATATGCTTTACCACAGTCTTACAAGACTATCGCCAACAACCCTCTTTTCATGTCCTTTATCGACGAATCGCCGTCAGCATCGTCCAATACCACATCTCCTGCTACCGCTAGTTCCTTTGACCATTTCACCTCCAACTTTTCCCCACCCACCAGTTCATGGACTTCGACAGCCCAAGCCACATCATTCCCTCAAAATAACGGACACGCCGATTTTTTACATCCAAATCATAGCCTCGACGAATTATTTGGAGGAAATTTCCTGGGCAACCAAGGCCCTCTTGATTTCAACGCATTGTTAGACAGCACGTCGATGTCACCTATAGCACATGCCAACGGCGTGAAACCTTCCTCTGCATCTCAGAAACCCATGTCGTCACCGCCCTTGAACTCGACTAATTCATCACCGAGTACGTCGACTTCCCAAAGTCCATTCAGTTGGACGAATCCATCACAACCTGGAGAGAGTCCCCCGTCTGCGTCCGAGTCCACCCCTACCTGTGCCAACGTCATAGAATGTCGTCCCATCGTCCTGAGTCGCTCCGATATTGCAAGGCACATTGCTGCAGAGGGTCCATCACCATTTACTGACCCCAGCCCGTCGCTCCGTAAGACATCTGATATATCCACGGGGGACATGATCTCCTGTCAAAAGTCGAATTTCCCTCGGACAAAGGAAAGCCCAGAAAACGTCGAGGTTCTCAAAGCGTGGAGGTGCATCATGCAGAATCCTCATTTCAAAGTACGTGTCCTGGTTGTTGGACATCATATGTTGGGTCGTTTGTCTCAATGTGTCCGATGACAGGATGCCGATATCAACGAACTGTGTACCGAGTTTTCAAAGAAGGCTCGGTGTGATGGGACGAAGATGGTTCTGGAGCCCGAGAGCGTGCATCAGTTGTTTGAAAAGTTTAAGATGCGGTCACAGTTATCGAGTCAACAATCGCAATCCGAGCCGAGCTCATAGTCGTGGTCGACTTTTAGTGGGGGGGAGGGAGGTGGTTTATCCTGTCTTGTTTATTCCTTTTATCCTCGCTCGCTCATGTGTACCATCGTGCTCATTTCACTGTTTTCGCTCTACTAGTAGTATAGCGTTAGACCTGTCTCGTATTGGTTCCCCTCAGTCTATCTTTTTGTTTTTGTTGTTTGACAACGTGCTGTTATTATTTGTATACAATAAGTACGATGTGATAACATCAAACGTCCTCGGGAAATTATTATTTCTTTTGGGGCCGACTCTCGCTAATTATAGTATGGCGCGGTCGAACTGAATTTGACGATCCCCTCGATCGTAAACAGGGTGAAAACCCCCTTTCGAACAGCTAAATGTCATAGGATCAGAACGACCGTCTTCTGATCTCGAAGTTTTAGGTCTGGTTTGGGGAGACTACTGTCAGTAGTTCCAACATACTTGTGCTCAAAAGATCACGTTAGGCTTTCTGTATACGCGTCCCTTTGATTCTCGAACGTTCGACGGGGATCTTGGGAACGACCGGCCTCTGGCCCGGCGGGCCGTCTCAGACTCGCTCGTTTCCGGCCCTCCACAGAATTCGGAATCCAAAGTCCAGATTTTCTTCGGGGATACTCGGAAGCTCGGGAAGAGGTGGGAGGCCTACGGTTGTTCGTGTAGTCTTGCATTCAAAACCTTTTTGACGTGTGTAATGGGCTTGTTGTTTCCCAACATGGGTTGTAATTAGAATTCGCAAGGGGGTTTTGTTTTCAAATTACCAGCACTTGGCAAAAAAAAAAAAAAAAAAAAGGATGGATTACACCGAGTAGAATGGAGCGCGCCGTCGCCGTTTCCCAGTCGGGTTGAGGTTGCGTTTCTCGGAGACGAAAAGTAGAGGAGCGGGAATGTTTTGAGGTTTGCTGCCACGATCAGATTATTACATGATGACTGACGACGATCGGTCGTAGGCAAGTGTCAAGTGATGGGGGGATGCGCGCTCGCAGCCTGGGCCCTGCCAGGGGGGTGTTTTGCGGCCCGAAACCGTGGAGTGTATGTATTATTATCGTTATTTTGTGAGGATGTTCTGTTCTCAACTTCGAGATTCAGGCTATAACGAGGATGTCATCATGTCACCCATTTTATGATTGTTGGGGGGGGGGAAAGTATTTTAGTGCAACAAGTACTACGAAACGATCAATACACGCACGACCGATATCAGAGCTCGAAGGAGCCAACGCGCTGAAGACGGGGGTCAACGGGCAGCCGCATCAGGGAGGTTGAGCGTTAAATTGCAAGGTGCGTCCGGGGGGTAAGGGGTGGCCGGGCAGCACGCACAAGTTCGAATGGAGGGTGCGTGGATGTCGTCGAAGGAACGTTAGGGCGACTGTGCCAAAAAAAGCTTATTTTCTTCTCACCCCGAAAAACTTTTAGTGAAGATAGCCAAACTACATTTCATACGGACCTCTTACAGTAAGATGTCCTCGGGGAAAACACGCCACACACTAAACATGCCACATACCCGTTCATCTGGAAGCACCAAAATGTGACTCTGGATGAAATAATTAGTCTCCCAGTGGCCCATACGAAGTCAAGAACTCCTTACTACCGCACAACTCTCCTCCACTGATCACTCAAATATCCGGAGTACCCAAATCAGTGTGCCTTCTTATTCGAAGAGGAAACTCAAACTCAAACAGCTGACATCAAAAGTCGTGGCAGCCGTAGCCCCACATATCTACACGTAAAAGTGGACGACCTGGTATCATGTGCCAGGTATGGGTCCGAGTCGGGCCCCCTATCAGCTTCTCGTAGCAGGATATCTTCCGTGCGCAGACAACTGTGCTTGGGATTGTGGTGAGGACAATTGCATCCTCTGTACCTCGTTCACCCGGCTTGGATCGACGTTCTTCTCGACCGACAGCCTGTCGGCAGTACAACAACGATAATATCACTAACAATTAATCTTCCTTAATAGCACACGTTGGCAGTTCCGCAGACACCACCGGCGCGACCAGTGGCTCGCGTTCGGCTGCCGTTTGGTGGACGACCCGCCACATCCTCTCTAGATGCGGCATCTTCTTTGGGCCCCTTCGTCTGTATCGCAAACAGACCAGCAGATGCGAGCCCTCCAAAGTCATCGTTCGACTGACACAACCGTTCGGTGCGCTGTTGGTTCACACCGAACCTTGGAAATGTGACAGAGAGTCTTGTCACTGTCCAGGTAGAGGGGATGACGCCAACGATATTGAACAAACTGGCATACGGTGTACGGATACTGGACGTCCTTTGATCGCTTTCGTCAGTTATGCGAGACCCGTATTGCTTTCAGACTCTAGCACTGCTTTGATGAAAAATCCGAGAGAAAACATGGCTCCCTAGCGAGGAAGACCACTAGATCTCACTCGGCTGCCTCCACTTTGCTTCTGACTGTATGAAAGAAACGAAGAATACCTCGTTCACCGGCACCCGTGATATATATGCATGTCCATGATACACACGATCCATGAAACCAATCGTTGACGCGTCGATTCTCTCTCCTACCACGCACTGCGTTCCCAGCCTCAACAGTCCCGAATCCCGAGTCCCGGCGAGGCCCAACAGTGCACCATTCAAACAGTTTCACGAACGCCAAAACCACAACGGGTTATACAACAAACGACTATAGAAACGCTTCGGCTTGCAATTTCCATATCCGTGCGTACTCGCCGTCCTGGGCCAACAACGCATCGTGCGTGCCCGCTTCCTGAATCTTGGCATCGTCCATGTACCTGCGGATCGGATGGGAGAGGAACGAACGGTCAGTCGAACCCGCGCGGAAGAGCGAACGAGAGGGGAGAGAGGGAACGCACAGGATGAGATCTGCGTGGCGCGTCAAGCTTCCGAACCTATGCGAGGAGAAAACCATGGTCTTGCTGCCCCGTAGCGCGCGCAGTCTCTCAAACAAATCTGGGGGTGGAAGGGATGAGCGAACAGATGGGCGAAGCAGTGGATGGGCGTGATGTACCGTGCTCTGCGCGTGGATCGAGCGAGGCGCTCGGTTCGTCAAAGAGGAGAAGGCCAACGGAGGATTCCGTTTCGGAGACGAGGGAGCGCATGAACGTCCGCGAACTAGTGTCGATCGTAAATGACAAACAGCAAACGGGGACGGCGACGATGTCAGTAACATGATGCGCGAGGCTTGGTATAACAGGCGTCACTGGACGTACACGGCCAGCCGCTGCATCTGTCCCCCACTCAACGTCGACGTGTCCGTCGAGCGCATTGCGCCTGCGCCACGAACGTGAGTGTAGTCCACTTTGCGCCCAAAGAGCATAGTGGTGCCTTCAGGGAGGGCGGAGTAGTAGTCCCTCACGGGCCGGTCGAGGTATGTGTCGAATCCCTCGGGGAGCTTGTCAACAAACTCTTCAGCACCGCCTAGGCGGGCTGCTTCGCGTATTTTATCATCATCAGGTGCGCAGTCGGGATTTCCGAGAGCTATGTTTTCTTTGATCTGAGGGGGGTATAAGATATCGAAGAAAGGGGAAGCTGGAAACTCACTGATAGCGGGAAGTGGGTGTAGTCCTGGAACAAAATTGACATGGTACGGCGTAAATCAACAAGCTTGAGCGTTTTGATGTCCTTGTCGTCAATGAGGATTGTGCCCTCGGTCGGGTCGTATATGCGTGAGATCAGTTTCAAAATCGTGCTCTTCCCAGAGCCGTTCACGCCGACGATGACCTGTATGGGCAGACGAAAGCTCAATAAATGGCAACACTCACTCATGCAGGGAAGAACCTACGCAAAGCTGCCCAGCTCCGATTTTGAATGAGACGTTACGTAGGGCGTAATTTTCCGAACCCGGATATTGGAAAGATACATTTCTAGGGACACGTGAGATCAGATAGTTGATGCAATACGCCTATACGTGCCTAAATTCAATCGGGATTCCATGGCGGAGGTCTTGTTGATTTTCTGGAAAGGGTACCTTCCCATCGACGATTTTGTTGCGGATATTGGATATTTCATATAGCTTCCGTACGCTCGCGAACTGCTCGGCCAGAGAAAATGATTCTCCGAAGAGAGAAAAGAGACTTGAGCTAAACGTGTTGGCAGTGTGATTGATGAGTGTGAGGGAAGCGATCGAAATGGGTATCGATGCAGGGTATTGAACAGCTCTTAGAGTGAACACGATCTTGGGTCTGCGGTCAACTGACCGCCGCTGTGAGAGAAAGACAGATGCACAAACCTGCGGCAGCTCGCGCATCGGCTCACGAAGAATCGACGTCAATGTCAACCGATCTTGAACACTGTGAGCGAGTTTTATCTCTGGAAAGTCACCTGCGTCATCCCCGACACGACTGGCAGCGCCCTGGTATACTGCTGGCGATCAACGAAAGGCTCACTGGATCGTCACAAGAAAAGGCTTACGTTTCGTCAAGTGCTCGCCGAGAGAGCCGGCGACAACTTCTTTGCGGTGTGCAGGATTGTCCACGACATGTTTGTAGCCCTGCATCCGGATGTAATCTTTGTCTTTGGTTGTTGCAGCCCACACTGATCACAAGCTGGATGTGAGAACGGTAGAGCGCGAAATACGAAACAGAGAAGTACCTAAAGAGCTAGACTCGGGACGCCTTTTACTGAACCATTGGAATAGTGACTGCGAGAAACTGAGCAGGGCGAGTAGAGTACCATCTTGTTGGTTCCGCAACACACTGATTAGGACCGACACCTGTGAGAGTAGTCGAATCGCGGTCATGAGAACATTCGATGTCATTTGGATGGTATCCCAGGCTACACTGGACCTCCAAGACGTGGACCAAGCACCCTCGAGTTGACGTTGGACGGCAGGATCCTCGAACGTCGGAAGGTCGAGCCGTACCATGGCGTGGAATATGTGAGTGGAGTAGAATTGTTTGATTGCGAGGTTGAGAGGGTGTGATATGTGATACTTGGAGTATTGTAGGAGACGTTCGGCTATTGTGCAAGCGACACGCCCTGCGGCAACATGGAGGAGAACGTCCCTGTCGACGGTGCGCTTCTCGACCGCAGTCTCGACCTGTGCAACGTCGAACAGCGCGACTGGATGTAGATGAGGTGAAGCATACCAGGAGGAGAAGCTGTCCAGAATACCTGGCAATAACGTGAAAAAGGTTAACACGTGTGCAGAGGGAGACTGACCAGAGGGAGACTGCGGGTATGAGGGAGGCGACTACTTCGGTAGCGAGGTAGAGTATTATCAAGACCAAGCAGCGTCGAATGCCGCACAAGTCTTTGAGCATTCTCCATACATATGGGAGGCCCTGGAGCATCTGTGCAGTTGTTTCTAGACGCGAGGCACCTGGGATGGGGATGTCGGAGTGCTTCTCTTCGTAGAGGTCCCATACGCCGATGCGGGTGTGCTTGATGCGTGTAGCATCGTGTGGATTGAATATACCTGGTCTTTGAAGTGGTTTTCGTGGTTTTCGGCCCATGATAACACCGTGAGGGATGCTCAGCAAAAGACTCGGTGTAACCTGTACAAATTTGGTAAGTAAAATTCAAGTGCACTTTGACCGACCACGACATCATGTCAACCAACATAGCTTCGCATCTCTCTTCCCTCCTCAACTCGTCCAGGGCGCTCAACACCCATCTCTCGCGACCCGACCTCCCCTCTGTCAACCTCACCCTCGACCAGATAGAGGCTCAGTCCCGACGACTCGTCTCTCGTCAACCGAGCGCACCCACAGACACCGACAGAGCGTGAGCCATGTGCCACACGCAGCCATCTTCAGTCCCGCTCACACTCGCGTATGTAGGAACTATCTATTAGCACAAGCGCACGTCGATGCTCCCGCGTTGGCAAGTTCGATAGCCCATTTGAACACCTCCGCGACCTTCTCCCCACTGCAACCCCTCCAAGACACGGACGTCGCGGGCTACCTCCGTCATGCACACGAACAAAATCTCATATCCACGATCGAGGAGGGCAGAAGAGAGACCCAGGAGGATTTCTATCGGCTCCTCGAAGACCGCAGCAGGAAGGACTGGGAGGCAAAGAAGAGACGGGTGTTCGAGGAACTCGGGGGTCGCTCGATTAGTGACAACAAGGCGTTGGTTGAGATGAAGAAGAGTTTCCATGCAAGAGGAAGCCTTGCTGTGTGTTGCGTGCTACCTTGCGGTGTTTCGCGTTCTGAGATCTTTGGTTCACAGGCAAGCACAGGTCCCAGCTTGACGCTGCAAATGCAAACTAAGATGATGGCGTACGACCGTGCGGTCGGCGAGCTGAACGCAGCTAGGCTACGGGGAACCTCGTGTCCAATCATTCATCTCCTCATGCAAGCTGCCGCAAGTCTCAACGCCGAGGTGAGAATGATCATTCTGTTCTTTTCATCCTTTGACATTTGCACGTCCCTCAGGCCTCGTCTTCTCAAATGATGTTCAACTTTCACGTCCTTGCAAAAATCACTGATGAACCCCCCGCTCTCCCCCCAATCGAGCACGCAGGCGCCCACATTCTCAATGCACCCTTGTTCGAGAGAAAATATGCACGCGTATACCTTGCGGATTCGGATTCCCGTGAGGCGTCTGTGTTGAGGACTCAAATCGCCAAAGGATCCCGAGAGGCACTTGAGGACCAGTATTGGGACGTCATAGATCGGTCGATCCAGTCAAGGCCTATGGAGGCACGCCTGGGAGGTGACCCGAGCATTGCGAACAAGATTCGGGCGTATCTGTTGATGAGGTACTACAAAAGCGGAGAGTGGGAAGATCGGATAGAGGTAGGTTGTATGCTATCTCTAACGGTTTACTCTGACCACCCGTTGTGATAGCTTGTAGCCGGCCAGCCACTATGGGCAAAGTTGTACTACCTCGTACGTACAGGGCATGCACAGGAAGCCCTCGACGAGGCACTCCGGTCTCAGACAGCAATCGACCACCGGGAAGCCAGCTTTGTGAGCCACTTCAAGTCTTGGATCGAGTCTCCAGATAGACGGTATGTTGAAAAAAAAAGTGTACTTGACATGCTCGACATCTCATTATCTACCACCAGGTTGTCGAAACCACACAGAGACCATCTACAGAGCGTTTATAATGCACACATGCTGCACTCTGCTTCGGCAGATCCATTCAAACTTGCACTGTACAAACTCATGGGCCGTTTGGAGCCCTCGAGGCGTACGGTACCTCAGGTCACGACTACAACAGAGGATTGGCTGTGGTTCCAGCTTGCGATGGTATATTTCGAGCTTTCATCACAATACGTACGAGTCCAACTGACGCAAAACAGGTTGACGAGGAAGAGGAAGGGGGTCTTCGTGGACTGACCGAAGTTTTGTTGAGCTACGGTGAACGTCACTTTGATGCAGCCAATCAGGGCACCTGGGCGAGTGTATTACTCATGTTTGGGCAGTTCGAAAGGGTTCGTCACTCGCAGTATCATGGACCGTCGTATTACTGATTCCTTTTCACATAGGCTGTTGCTGCACTGTGGGAACGTCCGGAAACCGAAATCGAGGCGGTTCATCTTGCGATTGCATTGGCGTACCATGGTCTGTTGCGTGTTCCTTCACGCGCAGAGACCTCAGAGCTTGGCCCTCGTATGTCCTCTTCATCTTTTCAAGAGTTCACTGCCATTCAGGAATCACACCGACAGTAACCTTGTCGCCTCTCAGTCCACCCGCCCTCAGCCTCTCCACACTGATCTGGCGCTACGTCCGCCAGTTTGTGAAAATGGACGCGAAAGAAGCGCTCCAATACGTCTACTGCGTTTGCTTATCCGCAGATCAGGGTAACGGCGTCGGAAAAGAGAACTTGGAGAGTGCTTGGGAACTTGCGCGACGTATCATCGTGTTGGCGCACTCGGGGCCAGCATGGGAGGAACTCGTTGGTGGGTTTAGACCCGATGGCACGAAATTCGTATGTCTCCCTGTTTCTTTGTCGTCCGGTCCCACTTTTCTTACACGCGAGGGTTCTCGATTGGTAGAGTGGCGTCATTGAGCAAGGGGCTTCTCTGCTCCATCTGCAAAACACGACTCAATACAACGAGCAAATTCTCATTCGCGCTGCGCGGGAGTCGGAGGCAAACGACCGTATTCCTGAAGCGATCAAGTTGTACAACCTCGCTAGTGACTATGCAACTGTGATCGCATGCCTTGCGCAAGCGCTCGGGAACATGCTCTCGTTGCCGACGACGGGAGGGGAAAACGAAAAGGGGAGGATAATCGAAAAGACGGCTGTCGATATTTTGCGGCATTATGAGAGGATGAATAGGGCTGTGGGGAGGGATAGAGACGCCGCTGTGAAGCTTTTGAGAGTGAGGGAGGCAATAAATGCGAAGAATGCTGGGAGACCGGATGTTGCACTCGAGGTATGTTGGTTCCTTTTTCGCTTTCGTGTTCCTTTGCGAATTTCCGACGTCGACGTGCTTGCGCTAGATCATGGAGTCGACGGACCTCATCCCTATGGACGGGGACGTCGCAAAAATTACTCGCAAAGCAGAAGAATTCAAGGATTTTCACGACTCGCTCCAACGCAACTTGCAAGTCTATTTGCCTCTGACGATGGATTCGCTCGCGGCGGTGCACCAATCGGTCAAAGCGTCTGCTGTTGCTGAAGCCACGCGACAAATGGTGAGCCTTGTTTGCGTTATTCGAGGGTTGGGTCCTCTGATTTTTTAAACGTTTCAGACTCTGACGTCGCTGCGGAAGAAATCGAGGTCGTTGATGGTGTTTGCTGGGATACTGAAATATCGGATGTCGCCTGACGTGTATTCGTATCTGGCCAGGTTGGATGTCGAGATTGCGTTGTAAAAAGTTGTAATGTCCTCGATAACGTGTTCTCACTTCACCATGTCCTCATTCTTGTTCTTTTTAAAACAACGTACGGAGACGATGGTATGGAATGCTATACCTGAAGTTAGAACACGGTGTGCCTCATCGCTGTGTTGGTACTAGGTCCTCCTCGTCTTCGTCTGTTTCAATTTCGTTCTCCTCGGTTACTCCTGCTGTTACATTGTTATCTTGTCTACTTGACTGGCTCTGGCACCAAGTCAGGTGGGGGATACGGACGGACAGAAGTTAGCCTCACATGATATACCGCGGTCCAATACCCGCTCCAATACATGGCGCTCAATGCATTATTGAACGCCTCGTCGCGACTAACCATCGTCGTCGACGGAGGGGGGACGAAGAACGGGGCGGTCGTGGCGGGGTTGGCGCCGGTGTTGGATGAGACGGCGAGAGAAGGGTCGTGTGTCGGGACGAATGAGTGAAAGTCGAGCGGGGCGGTGTCGGGTTCGGGTCCGCCGTCCTCTTGCTCTTGGGCTTGAGGTTTGCTGTGGCCAGGTTGGGGTGTGGGCGCTGTGTGGGGTTTGTTGTACCATCTGGTAGATAACGGACGGGTTAGCCGTTCGTCGATCAGGATGGAGAAGGGGAAGGAGTAGGAATAGGAGAAATGGAACGCACAGCGGTGACTTTTTGATAGGTTCTGTTTTCCAGTCTTTCGATACGCCGTGGTAGGCCTTGAAGAGGGTGTGAGTGACATGTACGGGTAGAGTCCTAGACGGGGTGGAGGGAAACAACACCTCGTATTCAGCCTCTGCAGAATTCCACGCGTTGATGAGGGCTGCGTCGTCCCAGATCTCTTCGTGCGTGAGTGCTCTGTTCTTTTCCTCTTCCTCTTCCTCTACGTCTACATCTAAGGCATCATCCCCTCCCACGGCAGGTTCCTCGCCATATTCCTCCTCTCCCTCCTTAACGTCGTCTGCGTATGACATCATGTCGGATCCAGCGGCGAGTGGTGCCGGGGTTGTTGCGCTCTCCTCTTGTTCGTCATACACCACGCCGACTGCGGCGCTCCCCGGGTCATCCCAGTGCTGGAGATGGGCTGGGGCAAAGTGGGATTTTTGTGGGTGGTGCTGACTTCGTTTGCGTTTCTTCGTAGGTGGTCGGCGTGTGTGCTGGGATGGAGGGGCGATGGGGCCTAGGGAGGGTGTGGGGGCTGTTGAAGGTTCGTCGAGGTCGTATTGGATGAGTGGACGCATGGGGCCAGCTGGGGTGTGATGAAATTGAATTATCTTTTTTTTACCTTGCTGGGAAACAGACTGACCCCGACTTCCGATCCACTGGCACAACACAAAGGTTCAGTGGCTCTGCTTGATAACTCTATCGAGGTATACCTCAGCACTGGCGAAATCCTGAATCACGAACTCCAAGCATTAGGGGGCTGGTGGCCGCCCGTGTGGCACACCGAGTAGGATATAGTCTCGCAAGTTCCCATTCGATCGAGAAGATAAGAGCAGTTGTGGAAATACTCGATGAAGAAGATTCCAGCTTCTCTGAACCAATGGAACGGGAAACTAGCAAGCTACAATCATCCAACGCACGCACGCCAGTCTCAAGTACGCATTTCGCACCACTAGAAAAAAGGTATTTAATCTCCTATCCCTGAGCCGCATCTCCCCTGCTTAAACAATCCAACAGGTACCCCAAACCAGACTCCACCCATGACTGAAGAACATCATGACGCGGTCATCATCGGTGCCGGGTTTAGCGGCATTTATCAGCTCATCCACTTGCACAAGCTTGGCTTGAAATGCAAGCTGGTTGAGACTGGATCAGATTTAGGTGGAACATGGTATTGGAACAGATACCCTGGTGCCCGTGTGGATAGTGACGTCCCTTCTTACGAGTTTTCCCTCCCAGAGCTTTGGAAGGGGTGGTCGTGGACAACAAAGTTCCCTGGATGGAAAGAACTGCAAAGGTATGCCTTGGTCATTCGTCGTGGCCGTGGACTAAATGGATCCATTCCTTTAAAGCTACTTTGCGTACGTTGGCGACAAGATGGACCTCCGCAAAGATTGTCGCTTTGATACAACCGTTAAGAGCGCACACTGGGACGACAAGTTTCACGTTTGGCATGTCACGGGAGAAGGAAAACACGGTATCTACAAGGCTTCCGCTCGTTATTTGATCACCTGCACGGTTAGAATTTCGATGTACCGTTTTTTCTTTGATTTATTGTGGACTCCACAGGGATTCGCATCCAAGCCGTATACACCTGAATACAAGGGTTTAGATACGTTCAAAGGTTTGGCGACGCACACCGCGCGGTGGCCAGTGGGTTGCGAGACTGCTGGAAAGAGAATTGGTGTCGTCGGTACAGGAGCAAGTGGTGTGCAAGTCATTCAAGCGCTTGGACCCCACGTACGTCCGACCTAGCCTTCATATCTTCGAAGTAATCTTGACGTGGACTAGGCGAAGCATCTCACCGTTTTCCAACGCGCACCGAATACAGCCATTCCTATGAAGCCATACGCCATCAACAAGCAAATCCAGGATCATTTCAAACCGGTGTATGAGCAGCTTTTCGAGAAGTTAACCAATACGTTCTCTGGGTTAGCATACGACCTTATCTACCGACCGATGACGAGCGACACCCCGGAACAAAGGCAAGCCGTTTTTGAAGAATTATGGGATCTAGGTGGTTTCCATTTCTGGCGTAAGCGCATTAACGGAGCTCCGAGACCTTCTACTAACGTGGACCTGTGTGAAGTTGCCAATTACATGGAGATGTTTATCGACCAAGCTTGTAATGACGAAGCGTATGCGTTTTGGCGGAAGAAAGTCTGTGAACGGATCAATGATCCTGTCAAGCGCGACCTTCTGGCACCGGAGGTGCAACCTTATCCGATTGGATGCAAGAATCCATCCCTAGAAGAGAGTTTTTATGAAGTCTGCGACCGTGACAACATCGAGATTGTTGACGTCAAAGCGACGCCTATTGTAGAGGTCACCCCTACTGGTGTTAAGACGTCCGCGAAAGAGATCGACCTAGATATCCTCATTTTTGCCACAGGTGCGTCAGGGGTTTCCACGCACGAAAATATCCAAGAATTACTGAGCTGGGATCGACTTATCTAGGGTGGGACTCCCATATTGGGAGTATCCTGGACATTGACATTCGTGGCTTGGACGGTGAGACGATCAAGGACCACTGGGGAGGAAGAGACGGCGTAATGACATAGTAAGTCGTCCTCCCAGATTCCAAGATAAAATGTATGAGCTTAACCCGATGCGAACGTCAGTCTAGGCATCACAGCCGATAACTTTCCAAACTTCTTTTTCGTGTATGGTCCCCAGGGTCCCACGGCTTTATGTAACGGACCTTCATGTGCAGAGGTCCAGGGGGCATGGCTTGTCAAGACCATCGATTGGCTTCGCCACAAGGGCATCACTAAGTTCGCCCCAACCACTCTGGCCGCGCAGGCTTTCAAAGACCACATCGAAGAACTGTCCAATGCTATGTTGTTTCCCAAGGTCTCCAGTTTCTGGATGGGTGCCAACGTTCCCGGGAAGCGTGTCGAAGCGTACAATTACTCTGCGGGACTTAAGAAGTATAAAGAGGAACTTGCGGAAGAGGCTGACCGTGGATATCCTGGCTTTCTGAGAGACGCACTCAGGCAAACCAAGGTATGAACATTATCGTCTGGAGGTACGAGATCAACGTTTTTGCGGCCAATGTCATACTGGGAATCCTTTGGGACAGACATGAAGCGAGTGAAGTCGTTATGAGATACGGCTCGTTATTTTGAGAAATACAATCAGGCACTTTGTTTTGAAACTTTGGGGCGTACCTCATGAGCCATTTGGGTCGCCAGGCCCGTCTAGTACGATTTTGGTTTGCTGGCGCTGGACTGTTCGAGGTTACTTACGTCCCGGAATCTTGTTTGCTTGTGACAAAACATATGAAAGGAAGCCCATCTACTGGTGCCTTCGGTACAAGAGTGGCCTGCTACGTCCAGGCTTTCATTGGCCACGAGCTCTAAACTGCATGGAACGCAATGAGCGCATTCAATCCACCCAAAGTAGGTATTTTATATCAGGTCCTTCCATGTACGTGGTGAAAATCTCATGAGCCTGAACGCAAGCGCTGACCACCCTCCCCGACGAGATTTCAACCCTTTATAACTTAGCAGCTTGGAGTACGTATGGCGACGAGTTCTTCGACTTGACTTTGTCCAGGTCCGCAAGCGTGACAGGCTTGCATTCATATCCATGATTGTACCCCAGTCTATGTCAAACATAAAGGACGCGCGGTCAGTAGACGTGGTAATAGGATGGAACAGACGATACGTACCTCGTTCGTCCATCGACGCCACCAGGTTTGAAAAATTCGGGACGACGTAAAAGACTGACGACCACCGCGCCACCGATACCGATGTTGTGCACGAGACCATATTTGCCACGTTTGTCTGCGGTCGTGAAAAGCCTCGGCGCTTGCATTGGACCAGCCCCTGTACGTATGATGAATACCGAGAGTACAGATAAATATGGTAATGCGTTGACTCACAATCACGAAGTTGCACTATTGATCACGATTGGGTTAGGGTACGCTATATGGAGAGTGGAAAACACACTTGTGATATAGAAATGCATGCCCAAACCCGTGGCACCGAGCGGGTGCCCTTTAGCTTCAAGCCCACCACTAGGATTTACGACGTATTTCCCACCGTACTGTGTGCGGAGGAACACATTCGAATATGTCTGGTGGAAGAGAAACCAGAACTCACTGTGTTGTCGCCTTCCTCTACCAGCTTGTGAGCTGCGTCAGCGGCGCAAAGTCCAAGCGCGGGGTATGTGATGAGCTGGGAAGCGAGGTAATCAAACACCAAGTCGAGCAACGTAGGATAAACTCTACATGCCTCATTGGCAGCGAAACAGTCGTGGAGTTCCACTACGCCGACCTCATCTCGCCCTTTCCCAGGTGCGAAACCAGCCTGCGCAAAGACTTTATTGGCACACCGTCTTGTCATACCGTACCCAACTACTTCCATTGAACTCCTGGACTCGAAGGCAGCCGGGTGATCTGTCTCGAGTGCTTGTGCAACAATTTCGATGGCCTGGTTCTCAAGCTTATGAGCATGTACAAAATCCTCTGATGCAACGATGCAACAGGCTGCACCGTCCTACGGGCATAACACGCTTAGCGGTAGCTGCTAGGGAACACGGCAGTGAAATTTACCGATGTCGGACTGCACATAAACTTGGTCAACTGATTGTTGATCTTTGGCGAATTCAAAACCTGTTCTTGGGTCCACCCATTTCGGAACTGTGAGTACGGGTTGTTGACTGAATGTTTGTGGTTCTTCGCGGCTGCCACATCATCGTTCCTCAGCAACTGAGATGTCATAGACTACTGTGGCAGTGACAACGCCAAACTCACCTATCTTGGCAAAATGAGTGATATCAGCGCCATACTTTTCGCAGTATTCCTGCCCCGCGTTGGCAAACATCCTTGGAGCGCCTGGTCCAGAGTTCTTCCCTGTCTTCAAGTCAGACTCCAATTCTTGGGCTTTGGTACCAAACAGTACAGTTGGGGGTGTACGATCGGGAAAGTTGGTTCCTAGACTTCCCGGAGCCATGCGTTCGAACCCGAGAGCAAGTGCGCACTCCACAAGAGAGGACTTGACGGCATTGTTGGCATTGAAGAGCGCAGTGCTACCGGTAGAACAGTTGTTGTTGACATTCGTGATTGGGATCCCAGTCATGCCGAGGTTGTAGAGGGCACGCTAGACTCGTCACAATTACAGACAGCGCTGAGTATGATTCAGGACGGCTGACCTGTCCACTCGTCGAGTCGCCGTAGCAGTATCCAACAAAGGCAGTTTCGATCGCATCATACGTGACACCTCCAACATAGGGTTACTATATGTTGACCCATTCGAAACCCTCGGGAAGTGGAACGAGCCCTACCTGCGTCGAGCAATGCCTTTGTCGTGGCTTCTAGGCCCATCTGATGGATGCAATATGAAAGCGGGCGAAATTATATTATCTGAGACTCACGTCTTCCGTCGTTCTCAGACCTCTGGGCTATAGGGTTCATGATATATTCAAAGCCATGACAGTAAGTTGGGCATGCACTCTTAAAGGAGAGGTAAGCAGGTACCTTGATGAAGGCGGTGCATCCGCATCCAATTATGAAAGTTCTTCTGACCATCTTAATCAGTGACGAGACTGTGGAAGAGCGAGATGAGCCAGCGGTGTGACAGTGGTCGCGATGGTGTGGGGAAATATACCCCGGTCCGATCGGCTATTATTTGTTTCCGACAGCGGTCATTCGATCATCGATGCATCAGTCACTGAACTATCGGATATGATAGTCTAAAATCGTTTGCCATCTGGCAGCGGGGAGTGTAGTCTACAGTAAGGTGTCTCATTTCGTCATTCGACAAGTACTCTTTCTTCACAACCTAACCATACCTGCTTGAAACACATATTTCGGTGACTTTTTCGCCTTGACCTTGTCTAGCTCCACGTTCGTGATTGGCCTGCATTCTGAACCAAGATTATACCCGAGCCTGGCCCGTCCGGTCACGGATCAACATACACGATGATTTCATAAGCAGAGCCCTACACCTCGTTCGACCATCCCCACCGCCGGCTTTGAAGAACTCGGGACGACGCAACAGACTCACAACCACCGCACCACCGAGACTGATGTTACGAACGAGGACATACTTGCCACGCTTGTCCGGGATATCGAATAAGTAGGGACTTGGAATTTCCAAGCCCTTGCGCAGTCGGATGAGCGAAATGATTATGATGAAATGAGAGAAAGAAGAACGTACATCCACGTAATTGCACTAGAATTATGATTGGTTCAGAGAGAGACTACGGAAGGAGTGCGTAAGACTTACTCGTGATGGAAAAATGTATTCCCAACCCGGTCGCGCCAATAGGGTGGCCTCTTGCTTCAAGGCCGCAGCTGGGATTGATGACGTATTTTCCGCCATACTAGTACGTCAACCTAGAATCGCATGTTGTCTGAGAAAAGACAACGTTGACGGTATTGTCGCCGTCTTCCACAATCTTGTGAGCTGCTTCTCGGGCGCACAGACCCAAGGCAGGATATGTAATGAGCTGATTGAGATGATTGCTGTCATTGTCAAAACCGTGGCGGGAAACCATCACACCCACCTCGTTCGGAGCAAAGCAGTCGTGCAGCTCGATCACGTCAACCTCGTCTCGCGACTCTCGCCCCTGTCCCGGTGCGAATCCAGCTTGTTCAAAGACTTAGTCTGCGCATCGCTTTGTCATCCCATACCCGACCAGTTCCACAGCGCTTTCGGAGTCGAATGTGGCTGGATCATCAGTCTCGAGCGCTTGTGCAACAATTTCGATAACCTGGTTCTCAAGCTTGTGAGCGTGCACGAAGCAACTATACAACAAGCTGCACCATCCTGCCGGAGAGGGTATCATATCAGTGTTTGCGAGCACAGTGAAATTGAAAGGATCGATCGCCTTACAGACGTAGGAGTACACATAAACCTGGTGATCTCGTCGGAGACTTCAAGACTTGTCCTTCCGTCCACCCGTCCCGGAACTGAGCATATGGATTATCGACAGAATGTTTGTGACTCTTGGCAGCTGTTATATCAAGACAAGAATCCTTCTCAGCAAGCGCCACCAGGATGAGACACCATACACGGGATCCAGAGCACACCAATCTCTGCAAAGTGTCCGATGTTCGCGCCATACCTGGCACAATACTCCCGCCCGGCGTTCCCAAACATATTCGGAGCCACAGGCCCAACATTCTCGCCGAGTGTTTCCTCCAACTCAAGGGTCCTCAAGTCGAACAGAACAGTCGGCCCGAGACGGTCCGAAAAGTAATTAACGAAGCTCCCCATATGCTCAAATCCGAGCGCAAGAGCGCACTCCACAAGGGAGGACTTGACGGCATTGGAAGTGTGAAAGAGGGCTGTGCTCCCGGTAGAGCAATTGTTATTGACGTTCGTTATCGGGATGCTGGTCATGCCGAGGCCATAAACAGCCCTCTGCACAGAGAAGCTATTCGTCAGCCACCACGCGCCGAAGGTAGGTGATAGAAAAATTCACTTGGCCACTCGTCGATTCGCCATGGTAGTATCCGACAAAGGCGGCATCCACATCGTCGTATGTTATACCTCAAAACTCATGCTTCAACATGTCTACAGCAAGCAAAATTGGTGTGCCTTACCTGCATCAAGCAGAGCCTTTGTCGCAGTTTCCAAACTCATCTAATGGGTGGATGTATGTCGAATCTGGAGCAGGCAAAAAGACAACGGGGCCTCACCTCTTTAGTCGGTTTCTCGCCCCTGGGCTACGGAGTTCATCGCAAACATGTAAGTGAGAAGCACCTTGATGAACGCTGTGGAACCGCACCAATGATGAATATTCGCCTGAACTTGGAGGAAGGCATGGTCGTCAGCGATAGAGTGGCTCATCGATGGGTGAACATATGGACAGTGATATGTAACTTATCCTTTCTGAGTATGGTGTATACAACCATTGGTCACATCAATGGCATCACGGGTGTTATGTTGCTGCATGATAAGTTTGATTTCATAAGTCCCGCCTATCACTCAGTCGTTTATTTGCTCTCGGATGTAATTGTCATCGGCTACATCCCTGATGTCTGATGTGCACGAGGTGAAATCAAGACATATCTTCCGCTCCGGCAAATAAATATACAATCAACCTCCGTACAACCTGATGGGCCTGACAGTTATTACCGTCCTTCTCGGGGCGTAGTTTCAGCTTACCTCCACGTTCACACTGTTCCCGATCAAACGGTACTTTGACTTTGTCGACACACCTGGCGGCCATATGAAATTGACCGAAGACGAATTTGCATCAGTAAAGTGGAAGATTCGGAGGAGTTCTGTGGGTGTGAAATATCGGAGGCAAAGAGGATCTAGTATTCGCACGGCGTTTTCGTCGCCACTTGCACGCGCACCGAGAAAGAGGCCGAAAACCTGTGTGGTCTAATGCACAAATAGGCGAGACTAATCAGTTTAGACTGAAAGGACGCACATCGAGGTTCTCGTCCATCTGGAGAATTGAACCAGCGCGTTCCACAAGCCGAGTGTACCCTAATACTTTTGTGAATGGTCAGTTTTCAAGAAATGAGAGTTCGCTTACCTCTAGTGAAACAGCAAGTTCTGGTGCCAGACGGTAGTACGATATCAAACAAGCGACCCCACTTGTTCAACACACGGTCTGGTATCCTGAACTGAGCAAACGTTTCCTTGTCCATAGTCAAGTCTACATACTGCCTCAGATCTGAGGCAGTGTGCAACGTTTGCCAAGACTCGTTGTGAGGATCATGATGTGGTGGGATATGATCAAGCAAATGATCTGATTTGATCGAATCAAGACCGACGAATTCAAGGGGAGAGAGCTTCGCAAGCAGGTAGTAACGCAACCGCGAATTTGGGATACCGAACTGCAGCGGGTTCAAAGCGAACTCCACCGTGACATATCCGAGTCTTTGCAGGGTTGATGCGAGATGATGTCGCGTAGTGGAGTCCTTATGTTGTACGGATTCAGAAAGTACTGGCTAGGCGTTTGTTTCGTCCACGCACTTGGAATCCCGCCACGTTCTCCACGAGCAAGTAACGTGGATGCATGTCATGTGCAGATAATTGCGGTAAGACGTTGTCTATGAGGTGCAAGAAAGACTGTGCGCGTGGATCGGCTGCCCCTTTGGCCAACGGGTTGAGTACGGTGTATGGCTGGCATGACGGTGATAAAAGCCACAGATCCGCATTGAGTCGAGAGAGGTCTGCAGCAGTGAGTGTTGCTATATCTGTCTATTCGGCATCAGACTAGCCTTACCCCGGCGTCAGCGGGTTCGACGGGGAACTGACCTTGTGAACAGTGTTCAAGCCAAGGTTTTCGGCGTACACCTGGCACGCGGTCTGGTCCCAGTCGTAAGCGGCTACAACGGTTGCCCCTGGAAGGCCGCTGCGACGGAGCGCGAGATGCAAACCTCCTGAGAAGGCCCGCCGGTTGAACCCAACAGAGAAGATCCGACTTCTGAACACACCTATTCCGCTGTAAAATTCGATGGCGCGTAGTACCGTTCTCTGCGAATCTCGCTGCATAGCAACATGACCAAGGCCAACGATCTTGTCTAATTACTCGACCAATCACTAATCGTCTTTGCATTATGTCAGCTAATTGCAGTCTCGCCTCGTTCCCGTCCTGGAAAGAGGTTGTTTCGACCCAACTTTTCTCCCCTCTTCCTTTTTCTCCCGTCATCGACCCCGGGCCTGCTCACCGTCTCAACCAGCACACTGCACACCGTAGTCCGGCTCACCGACATCGTCAGCCAGCCTGGTGCACCTGTTCATGGATACGCATTCGGGTCCGGACGCTCATATCTCAAACAACGAACAGAGAACACCCCCGGTGTCGTCTCCCTCTCAGGTGATCACCCCGGAAAAGTCCAAATCTAGAGGTTTGCTCGCAGACCTCGCCGGATGGCCATCTTATTTGGACATGTACACACGAGCCCCTGGAAGCGAGAATAGTAGCAGTCTACATCAGCCTGGCAATCTCACGAAGTGCGCTGATCCTTCTTCTCTCCCTCTGTGCATGGCGATATGAATTCTAATCTCGTCGGGATGGTATAGCGAGATCCCTTTTGGGATGGGCCGTGCACCAGGAGCGTCCCAAAAGTCAAGTCACCTCCCCACCCCGCAAAGGTATGTACCCCATTAGCCTGGTGCATTTCTTTGAGCGTCTTCTCTGTTTCCCAACGATTCGGACTCTTTGTCTTGCCTTCCTTTTGGCACATGGTTGACACGAGGTCATTCCAGCCCTGGAAATATATCATCTTATCTCCTTACGAGAACCCCTACTTCCATGCAAAAGTAAGTTACCCACCGTGTTAGGAGTTCCCAGTCATTTATAACCAGCAAATGGTAGTTTACAGCCGGATCTAGAGTCAAATGTCCTACCGACAGAGTTCCGATCCCATGCGTATGTTTGTTGGATTGGCTGTACCATACCTGTCTTACATGGACGACTGTAGGTCTTACTCTTCACCACCGTTTCGACCACATCCGATTCCAACACCAGAACCCAGGTATGCAAGGCCTTATAGATCGTAATAGGGTTCTCACAGATACATAGCCCGCTCGTAGCTCGGTCTCGCAATAACGGGCCACATTTGTTATCACAGATTACGCGTACTAATAGTCACGATGAGTGAGCCAGTCTCTTGCAAATCAGCTTACACACAGCTCACGCGAGTTGCAGTGATGGCTCTCCGACCCTGAGCAAAAGAGATGACTTGCGATCACGGTAAGTGAACAAATTAGACTTTAATGATGAGCACGCTTACACTACCTTTCAGAGCATCCACTCCGCCATGTACTCCTTCACGGCGAGCGTCATCACGTCCCGTAACTCCTGTATTTCAATCTCGCCCTACCACACCCGTACAGCGGAGACTGTCTTTGTCGTCTCGTCTCGACAACGTGTGTTCCAATGACTCAACAACCGGTCCTCCATCACAAAGAGTAAAAGATGAGCCCGGGGGTGAAGCTGCCCGTATCCATGCGCAATTGATCGAAAATCATCTCGCGTCCACTCAGGCAGCCGAATCGCGCCGGCCTGACTACTTTAAACGGACGAAGCGCTTAGCACCTTCAATCAGCACGGGTGCCAATGGAGCATCGCCCCCTTCCGATTTTGGACGTAAAGACGGAACCTTGTTATGGTCATCAGCCAACGTGGGTGTCATCGACAGTCCTGTCAAGGGGAAACGGATTGCTCTATTCCAGGAGACATCGGAAGAGAGTTTTGAAGAGAGTTTGATGGCTGGAGGGTATGGGCGCTATGTGAGTTGGTCTTGTTTTTTTCCAGTCTCGCCTGGAATCTAGTGATGCCACGGGGCTGTATTGGATCTCACATCTGATACGGGTCTCCTTTCGATCGTATTTAGCGATCTGATAGGCCTTTGTGGAAACTTGACGAGGATGCTGAAGCGCCAAATCGACTTGGTGATGCAATGGAAGAAGAGGGACTTGGCTCTGGGTTGGAATTAACTGAAGAGGAAAAGCGGAAGAAGGCCAGGTTGGCTGCGTTTCTTGATCCGCCGCGGGGGTCTTCCTCCGCTACCCAATTATTCCCCGTCGAAATCGAAGGCTGTGGCAGGGTACTCATGAAGGTCGAACCCCCGGAGCCGCAAACATCGCCCAAGCGCACTCCAAAAGCGAAACGGTCACGCAAAAGAAAGAAGGTGTCGGCAGATATGAAGCAGGACGTGGACAGGGGTGATACTGCGGTTCCGGAGGATGGTACAGCTGATGGGCCGAACTGGCCGGATACGGAGTTTCCATGGCGGTCCCGTTTGATGGCACAGGATGAACTTTCGAGTGCGGAACGAGAAGAGCGGCTACGGTATATTGAAAGCTTCCTTGATAGGGACTCTGACGAGGACGACGTGGAAGAAGGGCATTCGCCATCGAGTCGACGTAGTCCTGATGAAGCATCTTCGCGAAGCCCTCGACCAGGTCGGGGCAAGATGTATCCACTCCTTTCCTATTCCAAGGACCGCCGAGGTGGCTCGACGACGCTTTCTGTCATTCCCAGCGATCCGGCGGACGCTAAAACTGCCCTGCTATCCAAGAAGTCCATGCGGGCCGTCCAGCTCCGTCTTTTCCGCCGTCGGAACACCGATCGTACTGTCGACAGCAATAATAGCGAAACTTTGTGTATCTGTCAAGGACGAGACGATGGCCGCCCACTTGTGCAGTGTGATGCCTGTCAGACATGGTATCATCTAGAGTGCATCGGGATCCAGAGTACGTCGGAGCTAGGCAGGGAGGAGGATCCTTGGTTCTGTGCCAACTGCGTCGAGGTGAAGACACCGCCGCCAGTCGTTGTAGCACTGTCAGAACCAACGTTCGTACCGACCGATGACGGAGAGCATGGTGTCGGCAGCCGTGGTAGCGCTGGTCTGGAAGGGTACGACCCACTATTTCTCAATGCGGCACTCAATACTTCGTCTGCGACGCCTTGGACGAGGTCAGTGAGACCGCCGATGACGCCCCCGCGAACACAACACGCTCCACACACCTCTTCAGGATCTTCATGGGATGAACCGCCGTCTGCATCGTCCCGTGGGGACCCACGTACGCCACAGTTCAATACGGCCTCGGCATTCGGAGATATGGTGCGGGTGTATGGGATGACACCGGGCCGCTTAATGGAGCCATCGTCGTCGACTGACATCGGCGAGCCCCCATTTGATCCCACGTCAACGCCATCTAGAGGGATAAGGTTTGGATTACCTTTCACGACACCCAAAGATGGAAGGTTTGGATTGTCTTCATGGCAGGGAGTCAGGGGTAGTGGGCACGAATTGTTTCACACACCTAAGCGTCCTGGAGAGGATGGCGGTACGGCATCTTCGAGGTATGGTCAACCCTTGCTTTACCACGGTAGGGACGGAGAAGTTTCCGAGGAAGGACTCTCAGGGGCGCAAGGATTGTATCGGCCAACCGGACCCACTAACGTCACACCCGTCGAAAGAGATGCGTTGGCCGGGCCGAAGCGGATGCAGGTGTTAGAGTCACCACTGGGAGCGAAGAGGTCGAGGTGACGTTGGTTAAGTGGACGGACGTCCACACGAGGCGAACTCGCCAGCATTTTCGTGATTTTCGTTAGGATTCAGAGTTTGGAGTGATAGGTATACTACCATACTAGCAGTAGGCCCTAGGGCCTAGGCCATATATGGGCTACATGGATTCCAGGGGCGGCCACGTTACGTTCGAAGGTTATATAGTAGCCTCTCGTATTTGGCAAGTACTAATAAGTAGCCAAGTTTGGTATGTTGTACGTCGCTCTAGTATGTAATTCGTTCGTGTAAACTGCGCACGCACTTTTTCCATCAAGCAGAGTTTTTTGTTCGCCGTTGTCAATGCCACTTCAGTGCATTCGTGGTAGTCACGGACACGTGTTTGGGACCTACTCGTCGCCGCATGTTTGACGCTGGGGCAAGTTACTTGAGAGCTGAACACAGCAAGTGAGTTCCGTTAAAACATAAGCGCTAGCAATTTCGACGGGAATTGTGTGGTGTTTGCGCTTGCCGGCATCGACGATCACGCGAGCTGACCACTTGGTTGCCCCTGCAACGACTACTGTAGCTTCTCTGAGAAGCAGTGCTACAGCTCGCGTGACCGATCAAATCGAAATTTGCTTGGGACGGCCAGAAGTAGTACGAGTGGGTAAAAGCACCAGGAAAATTCTCAGGCGTTGCTGAAACACCTCCGTTCAACCAGTGAGCTGAATTCCGAATGGGCCATCCAGGGACCCGTTCAGGGACGAGGAAGGGCGGATGATGACGGATGCCATAAAAGGAGATTTTGTCGAGCGGCTGATTATTGTTACGCCAACGCTCCGCGGAGTATGATCGGCACTCCTCCTCAAGACAAGATTGCGAATGGAGCGAGGTGGAGCAGAAGCCGGGCGCGATGGTGCACGGAGAGGCGTTCGAACGGGATACTTAGTATGCCTTCTCAATTATTTAGACGGAAGGCCGCAGAGTGAAGGAATCGTTACGTAACGTGCGGCGTGTTGAAATGTAATTTTCCCATGCGTATGAGCGAGGGATTGATATAACTTGATGGCTTGTTGCGACGGAGACAATTGACTGAGCTGTCTCCGCCTCTCCGGTGTTTTATTGCTCTTCACCAGTCACCTCTCTGCCACTTCACATGTCTCTGATTGCATCCACCTTCACCGACCTCGCCATCAAAGCACAGGCATCCGTGGCGAGGTTTCATTCTTTCTCTTCCCATTCCGACTGCTCGTCTGACGTCTCGTCATCAGTAGAGAGTGCGTCTCAACCTCGCCTGTTCGCGTGACACGCTCACCTTTTTGCACAGTTTCATCACGACCCACACGCGCGCAGCGTGCACGACTATCCCCGCCTACGACCCCACGTGCCAACGAGCACCTTGCTGTCCTCCTTCCCCAGACCCTGTGGAAGGTAAGCGCGCTCGTCTGACTCCAATGTACAGCATCTCACCTGCATCAGCCTGACATGCTAGCTTCTACCTGCGACAACTTCTACTGTCGCGTCAAATTTACCGTTCTTGAGCGCCGCCATGTTCGTGTCCTGTTGATGTTTCCTCTTTGGCGTAGAAACTCATGTTCGCCGATCAGCATTGTAGAAAGTGCGGCGGTGTTTTTTGTCACCGTTGTACCTCCAGGCTCACCCACCTCCTGGACGTTTCGAATCTCGATTTTCTCCATCCTCCGCGTCATGTGGCTATTTCTGCTTTTGACAGTCCTACGTCACCCGTCAGCTTGGCAAAGGTCTGTGATGATTGTTGGGACCAAATTCACGGTTCCCCACGCACCCCTGACACAAGACCGTCAACACCCATGTTGGTTACATCAGTCTCTTCTACGGCCTCTCCATCACCGACTTCCTCCATATGTGCCTCTCCCGTCGAGCAACCGACCTTTTTAGCAAGGGATGTTCGCGTTGAGCGGAGTTCGTCCCGATTGAGCACAAGGCAACTTCCTTTCCCTTCGGTCATGGTTGCTGTCCCTTCCGATCTGGAGCTTTCCGAACCTTCCTTTGGCGAGCTGGATGCCTACCCTTTACGTCGGTCGAGCATCATTTGCAAAGCGACCGGCGGAGGTCGCTGGGAGCCAAAGAACTCGCCTCCCAGAATTGGTTTCCGCATACCTGGCCGCAAAGCCCCGTATGAGCTCGAAATGGATCGTGCGGATGCTGAAGAACGCCGGCGACGCATGAATCCGATCGTGAGAGACGGAGGTCGGTCACTGCCTTTTTGAGCATGGTCATGTGGACTCATTCTATTTTTGTGCATAGCATTCCAGTATCGATTCCGGCAGGATCGGAACCTTCCGGAGAGTATCTGTCGAAGCCCTTGCCACTTGTCTACTTTTTAAATCTGTTTTACTTTGCTTTCTTAAACTTTATTGACTTTTTGTTGTACCCCCTGCAGTGTTCATACCCTCGCCTGTTTTGCTTCCCAGACGGTTGCATTATTTGTGATCCCTATTCTTCTATACCCACATGTCTTCCTCTTATGCGCCACCTTATGCTGCTTCTATGGCTGTTAACTTTGTGTTGTGATTATCGTATTGTGCTTCTAGCGTTGCTCTTACATATCTCATCATATATCTACATTACATACCTTGAATGTAATGCCATCCCTCACTTGTAGAGCTGCCTTCCAAGTATGAGGGTGACAGGGGTCTTTCAACTACCTTGAGTGTTCCACCACATTGTCTCTCGCCTGACTCAAAATCGACCCTTCATGACATCGCTGGAAATAGCGGAAGAAATACGATCCATATTCCCCGGAACAGAAGAACTGATCGTCCAGTACATCTCTGGATACCTTGTCGACGATGCCGGCGAAGAGGAAGACGTCCTCCAGGTGGCCAACAACCTGCTCAGCTCCCTTGGACGAGATCGTCCAGACGATGTACAAAAGCTGATGACCCGACTTCGCGACCTGCTTCTTGAGCAGCTGACCGCGCGTGCCCGGAACAGCACTCGTCCAAAGTTGACGAAGCTGGACAAGATTGTCGATCTGAGCAAGGTCGGCGCGATATCGACCACGATCGGTCTCGGGGAAGGCGTCGACCTTGAGAGCATCAACAAGGGAAAGTGAGTGCTGTGTTGCGGGTTGCTTTTTGTGCGCGTAGGGGATGGACGTGAAGCGTGATGTAAACGTGATATATGTTGTTGCGCACAGGGCATCCCGCGTTGACGTCAAGAAACTGGAGAAACAGGAAGCCAAAATCAAGGTATGGGCGGCTGTACTTGTTCGGTGGAATGAAGGAATGGAGGGCTGATGTGTCTTTTTTTGTTTTTGTTTTCTTGGACAGGCCAAGATCGAGAAACGTGCGCGTAGGGATCTGTACGAGGGGTCCAAGTTACTCGATCAGCATCGCAAGCAGGTGAGCTCTGCTCTATTCCAATAACGTCAAGGATCCATCTCATCAAGTCGTATACCAGCAAAATTACGAGGAAATGTTTATGAAGGTAGGGTCATGCCTCTCATACCTATGTAGATGATGTTGGCGTGACATCTACGAACGTTAGATCAATCCCATCGAAGCTGCTACCGCCGCAAAGAACAAGAGCAAGGATATCCACCTTCCGTCTATCGACGTCAACTTTGCCTCCAATCGTATCCTGTATGCGCGTGATTGACATGCAGAGCAGTCTGTATCATGTTCTGATTAGTTATTCCAAGGTCGGGTGCAAGTCTGACGCTCGCATATGGTCGCCGCTATGGTTTGATTGGACGAAATGGTGAGTATCTTTCCTGGCGAGTTACAACTCATTGAATGACACCAATTGATCAGGTGTCGGAAAGTCGACGTTACTTCGACACATCGCTCTGCGTGAACTACCGATACCAGCGCATATCACGATTCTGTTCGTGGAACAAGAGGTACGTTTAGTGCCGTGTCGCTTTCCTCACATTCACCACATTCAGATTGTCGGCGACGATACTACGGCCCTTGACTCTGTCCTGAAAGCCGACGTTTGGAGAGACCATCTCCTCAACGAGGAAACCCTACTCAATGCGAAGCTTGCTGAGCTTGAGAGAGAGGGAGACGACAAGCGATTCGAAGATGCAAGGGAAGAGGCTGGAACGAGGCTAGCCGAGGTACATGCCCGGTTGAGTGATATGGATGCGGAAAGTGGTCCTTCGCGAGCTGCGGCGCTTCTGGCTGGTGAGTTGAACGGGAGACTGCAAATAGACTGACATCATGCCGAGAAACCTTGTCTTGCAGGTCTCGGTTTCGCTGAAGCTGATCAGGCGAGACAAACCAAATCGTTTTCAGGGGGTTGGCGGTGTGTGTCATTGAACCGTTGGGCAATAGGTTGTGTACTTAATTCTATTCAGCATGCGTCTAGCGCTTGCTCGAGCGTTATTTGTGAAAGTATAGGTTCCCAGGAGTGTTATCCGTATCTGTGGTGGACTAACGGGTTGGCAGCCAGCTTTGTTGTTGCTCGATGAGCCTTCCAACCATATCGATTTGAATGCTTTGGCATGGCTAGAAGACTATCTTCAAACGTGGACAGGAACACTCCTCGTCGTATCACACGATCGTGCATTCCTGTGAGTTTGGCGCAGCCCTTGTTGGTTTCGGTTTGCAAACTGATCGTGCTTGCAGGGACGCTATTGCGACTGACATCATCCACCAACATTCCGGGCGTTTAGATTATTACAAAGGGTATGTGATAGCATTTCGGACGAATCATGTATCATTGACTCGTTTAATCTCGTTCAGAAACTTTACCCAGTTCTATTCTACCAAGTCGGAACGTGATCGGAACATGCGGAAAGAGTATGAAGCACAGATGGAATACCGCCAACATTTGCAAGCATTCATCGATAGGTGGAGATATAACGCTAATCGAGGTAGGCCGCTGCGTTCACTTTTCCGAGTGCCATGTTCTGATGCCGTGGTGGAACTCAGCTGCGCAGGCGCAAGCGAGAATTAAAATTTTGGAAAAGGTCGGTTGTTTAGATTTGACCTCAGATAGTTGGACCTACGATGAACGCACTCTAGCTGCCGGACCTTGAACCGCCGGAGGAAGATGAGAAGGAAACATTCAAGTTCGTGCTCCTTTGTCAACCTACATCGTCCGTGCTCTGACGAAGGTGTCGCAGATTCCCGGATACTGAGAAAATACCGCCACCCTTGCTCCAGTTATCAGGTGTCAACTTTGGATATAGCGCAGACCAAATTCTTCTCAAGAACATGGATATCGATATCGGCCTGGATTCTCGAATTGCCGTGGTGGGTCCGAACGGAGCGGGAAAGTCGACGCTGTGAGGACCCAGGATCTTGTCCCGTGTCCGAGGATGCTCATGGGTATGTTAGTATCAAGCTACTGACCGGGGAACTAAGACCTCTGAACGGAGAGCTCAACAAGAATGGTCGCCTACGAATGTAAGCTTCCGTGTTACCCTCCAGACTCGAGCTAAATATTTTACGCAGAGGCTACTTTGCTCAACACCACGTCGACACGCTCAATCCGGCAATGTCGCCTGTTCAATTTTTAGCTTCCAGGTTCCCTGGCAAAACGGAACAAGAATACAGAAACCATCTCGGCAATTTCCAGATTAGCGGCATGACAGGGTAGGCCTTCTCTCTTTTTTTCTGCACCACTCCGGCTGGATGGAACTCAGTGAACTCTTCTGTGTGACAGGTTGCAGTTGATTGGCACGCTGTCCGGAGGTCAGAAATCGCGCGTGGCGTTTGCGGCACTTTCGTTGATGAACCCGCACATTCTATTGCTCGACGAACCCACGAACCATCTCGATATCGAGGTCCGCCTTTGAGACGGGGAGAAGTGCGTAAAAACTAACGGACGCACGCAGGGTCTCGATGCACTGATGACTGTACTGAATTCATGGAATGGTGGTGTGGTCATCATCTCGCACGACGAGCGGTTCATCACCAACGTGGCAAGAGAGGTAAATGGTGTTCTCGTCTTCGCGCGTATGAAGGCGGTATGTGCTGACGAAGATGGTAATTAGCTGTGGGTGTGTGCGGACGCGACGGTGACCAAGTTCAAGGGAGACGTGCAGGCTTACAAGGTGAGTGTGTGGGGGTGTCGTTCTCCACATTTGGTTTTTTTTTTGGGTGGGTATGTATGGTGACCGTGACTTTTTTTAAAAGAGTCTGATCGTGAGCAATATCAAAATGCGGCCGTGAATGTCAACGATATTACAGTAGACTTGCTCGTAATGCACATGTCGAGCTGGGTGGCGAAAAAGTCATTTAGGTTTTTTATGCAAGAGCATATGTGTCACGCTCTATGACTGTAGCAACCAGTATCGTCGGGCGGACCCAGTGACTTGCGTGGGATCTCGGAGCCATGTAGATCTGGTTGCCAACCGTTTACCCCCGCATTGACTGGAACCCGCCTTGAAACGCGCCGCAAGTCGTAGCTTCGCGGAAGAACAAAGAGCTCGAGCGATGCGATGATCAATCTGATCAGTCCAGTCTGCTGCCTACATACTAACACATGTCTGCGATGTAGTCGATGAAAGCAGGAGGGGAGCTGTGCATGCGTTCGGCACGTTGACCATTTACGCAGTTGAGACTGCGACGTGACAGTGCATGGCCTACTGTGTGACCACTGACCACCTCCTTGGGCGATCCCGTCTCCGAGATACGAATTCTGCGCTACGACGAGAACCCTCACCAATGGCCATCCGGGGGTAATGGCACCGGTGATGGCGATGTCAAGATGTTTCAGTTCACGATCGTCACAATTATTCACCAAGCATGCCAGTCGTTGTCGTTGCACGTGAGCAAAGGTGGTAAAGTTGGTGCAAAAAGCGGTGGATGTTGTGGGGTCGTTTCGAGGGCGATTCTTTAAACGGAGCAGGCTTGTCAAGCTGCGGATGCGCCGTCGAAATAGCTTCGTATGGTGCATTGGGAGAGAGCGATACATGGTCATAGTAGTCGGGGAGAAAGACGAGAGTTGAGCTGACAATCAGTGTCAATCATTCAGATTGGCAACTTGACGTTACATCTTGCCGCGTGGTTGAATTTGTTTGCTGGAAAGTTGCGAAAATAGCACTACTAAGTATCCCCCCAGGATCGGGTGTATATGAATGACGTACGGCGCAATTTCAAAATGACAACCAGGAAATATACTATGAGGTGAGTCCTGTTCTCCGTCGCAACCAAGATGGTACTATACCAACGACAATTTGCATATCACCGCTCCTGCTTCTTGTGCTCCTCATTGACGATCGCTGGCGAGAGAGTAAGTTCCCATTAATAGTCACGACGATTCTGATTTACTGGGATGCCCATTTGCATGCGTAGCAATACCTTCAATAGGGTTGGTGCATCCGCGTTCCAGATTCGCACACGGATGTTTATACCGGTTGCATGGTTGCCCGTTCCGATAGAAATAGCCACAACCTTGACATTGCCATTTTGAAGACTGCTGTTGTCACTGTCAGGCTATCATACACGAACGATAGTGATAGTCACTCACATCCTGGATCCGATGTAAGAACGTATTCGAGTCAAACCAGTTTACGGCGAGAATCTATGTCAGCCCCAGGGTTTCCACCAACGATAACGACGATCACATACTCCCTGGATTGAAGATGGTGAGTCAGACGTGGTATTACCATCAAGAATAATCATTCGGTCTTACCATTTTATGAGTGCTCAGATTGTTGATGTTCCGACCACTCTTTGAAGTTGGCTGGTGGATAATGAGAAGTGAGAGTGAAGAGAGTCGAACATCACCTCACTTGACAAGCCTCCGTGGGCCGGCAGCCACCCCCCTCTAGATCTAGGGTGAACGTGGCAGTCATTTTGTGCCTCAAGTTCCCACTCCAAGATTATGAAGGATATCTCGGTGCTGCCATCGCCCATCCTGTGCTGACGGGCCCCGCTTTCTTTCCCGTCCCTGTATTTAGGCTTGCCTTGTGATACCGCTTAGCCTAGAATGGCACCTACTAGATAGCTGACGAGTTGGGAGGTTTATGCAAGAGTATATTTGTCACGTTCTGTGACTGTAGCCTTGTAGGATTGCCTTGCTTGGCATGGTTTCTGGTCAGTCATGCCCAGGGAGCTTCCCAGGGGTCGGCGTCGGAACGCAGACAGCGGTATGGAGGAGGGTACCTGAATAACAATATCGAGAAACACTTTTTCTTCGCGACCCAAAAGTCGTTTGTTCAGGCGTTTCGGGGATTTAAACCATTTTATGATTTTTTGGTGGATTTTGGTGCAGCAAGTCCACAAAACGACATCCACAACGGATCCCGTCCAGGTACGGCGACAAGGCAACATCATAACAAAGCCGAGCTCGAGAGTCACATACAAACAACGTCGCACCAGTGCTCGTATCCTCGAGTTATCCGACGCAAGGCGAAAAGGCGATACAAAGGTGCAAGGGCCACCTTCGCGAAACCGCGTGTCGCTATTCCCATTCGATTGGCAACAATGGGAGAACCGAGGACTTGTCGAGGGTGTCGAGTCCAAAAGATAGAGAGCCATGCTTGATCCAGGTTTCCATGCGCGCGAGATCCAAAATCCGAGCTTGGGGAGCGAATCCAAACACACCGCCGTAGGCCGAGACGAAAGACAAGGCGGGGGGGTCGACGGACAGCATCAGGCGATTTCCAACCATACCGAAATAGGCGCTAAATCGCAAAATGCGTCCGGGGAGAGGAGACGAGGGTCATATAAATGGCCGAGGACAGTGTCGAGATCGAATCGAGGTGAGCTGGTTCGTGGCAATGGCATGCGCAGAACATCGTCAATGGAGGGTTGGGCTGTGCATCGTTCCGTGGGTTATTGCAAATTTTCTGATTTTCTAGTATTCCCTGGAGTGTGATGCGTTATAATTCAATCACAAAGAATGGGTGTTAGACGACGTACTCTGGAGCTGAACTAGACTGGCGGTCAAGTCACCGCCAGCAGGGTGCAATGCAGAATGTCGGAGTATTGGATACCTGAAACGAGAAGAATTTATTCGGGTTGTCGTACGTTTCTCATTGTTCGTTTTTTCTGCGACAAAGTGTCAGGATTTAAAGGAGAGAATTCCAAATGATAGCTTACTGAAACCGAAAAAGAGAAGGTACTAAGGTCAAACTACGTCAGAAGAGTGAGGACAGTTCAGTAAACCATACCTGATGATGAAAAGACAAAATGGGGGTTTTTTTTCTTCAAATTTTCAGTTTTTTTTCCTACTGGACGCGTAAGAGTGAGCTGGCAGAGTCAAACTCGGTGAACGCACCATTACTAGAAACCGAATCCAAAGGAGTTGAACGAACAAAAAGAGAAGACTAGTGTTCAAGTCACGTTAGGAGTGTGGAAAGCAGGGCGGCAAACATAGCACACCTGAAAGTAAGAAGATTTTTTTTTCTTTTCTGATTTCTACTGCGAGGAAGTGTTAGCATTGATGTAGAGAAGCCTCGGAGATGCCATACCATTACTAACTTATAAAGAACAAGAAAATACTGAAATTCAGCCGCGTCAGATGGGTGATCAGGACGCATCAGCAAGCGTTACCTTTTTTTTTCTACTGGAAAGCGTGAGGATTTGGGCATCAGAGATAAACTCCGCCAACGCACCATTACTGAGGGACAAATCCAAAGGAGCGACGTGAAGTAAAGAAGGGTATATGATGATGAAGGGACCCTCGGTGACGACAAGGCTAGCAGTAGACCTTGCTTGGTAATGAACGCCCGATGAACGGTACTGGTTGCACTGCGTCGCCGTGGCGTTGGACGAAATAGACCCGCCAGGCTTGCTGATGACCATCCAGATGACCTCGAGAGCACCCAACGAGCCTGAGTACTGGAATTCGTAGTCGTCGCTGGTGGGTTGACAAGAGTGGTGTGACCTCGCTGTTACCGCCGTCCATGCTCGCGCAGAATGCCAGTCCAAGTCGGAGGTTCAAGTTAAGATCATGCGCTCTACCTCCACACCACTTGTCAGAGTGGAGGGATCACTGTCTGGCGTTCGACGAGCTGAGAGGACATTCGATGAGTGCCGAGACGTTGCGCAAGAGTCGACGAACTGTACACACATCTCGAACCATCACGGGAAACCTGGCGCATGTATCTGCCATGCACGCGTGTCAGCGCAACGGAAGGACGCTGTCATGGACAGTGAACTCACCTCGCACGACAACCGCCGCCGATGCCAAAAGATGCCGCAACATCATCGAAAGCAATCTGCCCAACAGAAACCGAGCAGAGTGCGAAGAAGGGAAGAAAAAGTGAGGAAGAAAGTGAAGAGAAGAGAATGGTGATACCTGGAGTGACGAGAGACATTATATACCTGTCATGGGTGTCAGCCGCATTACAAATCCAGATTGGGTTTTGGGGCGAGCCAGATACCTCAGCCTAGACCAGCCTTTCCTGGAGCCCCGCGGCTGACAAGACGGAGGCGACACAATCTATCTTTGATGGAACAATGCAGAACAGACTTGAATGAGGCTCGCGACTAACCAAATCAGATTCAATGAGCTCGGGCTGCCACGCGTACCTACACACTTGCTCACCTGCGCGCGTACCTAGTACAGCCAGATTTGAAGTATTGAAAGTGGACTTCTGCGCGTACCAACAACATGATCCGTTGACCACCGCTGCTTGAGTTGTGAACCTGCTCAACTCGTCCCGTCACTGAATCCAGTTTCGCGGTATCGTTGGATAGAACTTTCCTGCAGGATACCTGACCCGGACCGTTGTTGTCTTGCAGAACAAACTGATTGGTCGACTAACAATCTTGGACGATTGCACATGGGCTCCCGGATCGATATCCTGTTCGATATCATGGACCCACGTGAAGATGCTCTGTAGAGAATCATGAGTATATATAGTTTTGAATTACCGTTTAAGTCTATTACGGGGGTGACGACTACCACTGCGATGGAGTCGAGGTGACGGATGCGCCGGACATAGTTGTGACGGTGCCATACCGTAGGGGCCAACTTGGTACTGTAAACGTTCTGAGAAAAACGGATTTACATCACCTCTCCCAGCGACTCCAATACTATCTGATAATATATGACTTTGATTAAAATAAATTTTATTTGGCTGTCACGTGTTCATGGGTGGCTTGCCCAATCTGGAAGTGACCACCCAAAGGTTGCCACCCCCCCGTTTAGCGTGTTTCGTGAACCGCGTCTTACGACACGGTCATCAACACAACGCGACTTTCGACGATGAGTTCGTCAGAAGCTGAGAATTTCGACCTCGACAACGTCTCGGGCACAGAGAGCGACGACTACTCGCCTCCAGAAAAGAAGATCGTGAGCGTCCTCGTTCCCTGACCTTGTCGCGTGCTCACCCTGCCACTCGTCTGCCCTAGGCCAAAGCTCCCAATAAGAAGACTGCTCCAAAACCCGCTGTGAAGACAACCAAGCCTGCTCCGAAACCCAAAGCAAACAAGAAAGTACTCGTAGCGAAGGATGACAACGTCAACGAGAGTGCCTCAGACGCCTCAGATGTTGACGAGGATGACGGTGACTCCGATAACGAGAACCCCACGCGCGTTGCAGCTCCCGCGACGAAAAGAAAAAACAAAACAGCGTCGGAAACATACACAAAGGTGCGCGTTGTCCGGTCCTTCTGTGATCCTTGCTTACCCTGTCTCCGAACTAGTTAACCCAACTCGAGCATATTCTCAAACGGCCTGATTCGTACATTGGGAGCGTGGAGACCGTCACTCAGTCAATGTGGACGTATGACTCTGAGAACAAGCGTGTGATACATCGTGAAGTCAAGTACGTTCCGGGCTTTTTCAAGATTGTGGATGAAATTCTCGTCAACGCGGCGGATAACAAGGCATGGATGCTGCTTTATGGGACAGGTCGCTTCACCTAAACTCTCTCAGATCAACGATCCCAAGATGGACTCGCTCAAAGTCAACATCGATGTAGACGAAGGAACGATATCCGTCTACAACAACGGTCGCGGTATACCCATCGAGATGCACAGCAAGGAGAAGATGTATATTCCCGAACTTATCTTTGGTCATCTGCTGTCGTCTTCCAACTATGACGACGATGAGAAGAAGCTGACGGGTGGTCGTAACGGTTACGGGGCCAAGCTGGCTAACATTTACTCGCACGAATTCACGATTGACACTGCCGACAAGAACTCGGGTCAAAAGTACAAACAGACATGGACAAATAACATGAGCAAGTGCGGAGCTGCCAAAATTACAAAGAACGGGAAAGGAGAGGAGTATACCAGGGTCACCTTCAGGCCAGACCTGAAGCGCTTTGGAATGGAGCGTATCGACGAGGACACGCTGTCTCTCCTCAAGAGACGCGCCTATGATATGGCTGGCACAGTCAGAGATGTCAAGGTCTATCTCAATGACGAACGCTTGAAGATCAAGAACTTCAAGCAGTACGTGGAGATGTACCTCGAGTCCGCCGCCGCCGAGGCAGCCGCAATTTCCGGAGGTGCTGCACAGGTCAAACCGACCATGATCTACGAGCAAATTGATCCGCGCTGGGAAGTCGCTTTTGCTGTGTCGGAAGGGACGTTCCAACAGGTCTCGTTTGCGAACTCGATTGCGACGATTAAAGGCGGTAGCCATGTCACGCTTATGGCCGACCAAATCGCCAAGAATCTTATTGCTGCCATCGAGAAGAAGAACAAGGGTGCCAAGGTCAAACCTGCACAGATCAAGAACCATATGTGGATCTTCGTGAACGCCCTCATCGAGAACCCTACCTTCGACAGTCAAACGAAAGAGACGCTGACGTTGACCGCGTCCAAGTTTGGTACGAAGCCAGTTCTGTCTGAGGATTTTATGAAGAAAGGTTAGTCTGAATCATGTTTGTGATACCGAAACTTATGTAACGCCCACCAGCCTTGAAATCCTCCATTATTGATAACGTGCTAAACTGGGCAAAGTTCAAGGCAGACCAACAGATCAAGAAGACCGATGGAACGAAGCGCAACCGGCGAGTAGCTTATTTATGCGCTGTTTCCTACCTAACCCCTGTGATAGCCTTACCGGCATGACCAAGCTCGCTGACGCCAACAGTGCTGGAACAAGGAATGCTGATCGGTGTACTCTCATTTTAACGGAAGGAGACTCCGCTAAGGCGCTCGCAGTTGCTGGTCTTGGTGTTGTTGGGCGCGATTACTTCGGTGTCTTTCCCTTACGTGGAAAGTTGCTGAATGTACGAGAAGCTAAACATGACCAGATCATGAAGAACGAAGAAATCCAGAACATCAAGAAAATCATGGGTTTACAACATAACAAGGAGTATACGAATGTCACCAGTTTGCGATACGGTCGGTTGATGATCATGACTGATCAAGTCAGGGTTCAATCCGCTTACAGAACTCTACGCTGACTCCGAAGTCATTATATAGGATCACGATGGCTCCCATATCAAGGGCCTTCTTATCAATTTCTTGGACCATTTCTATCCTTCGTTGCTCAAAATACCCAATTTCCTTGTCGAGTTCGTAACACCTATCGTGCGGGTAAGCAAAGGAAAGCAACGAATCGATTTCTTCACCATACCTGAATATGAGCAATGGCTCGAGAGAACGCAAGATGCGCACAAGTGGGACTCGAAGTACTACAAGGTTCGTTGTTACTGTGTGGTTTTTGTTTGCGTCCGTTCATTGGAGAATATGGTAGGGTCTTGGGACGAGCAGTGACGCCGATGCGCGCTACTACTTCAGCAATATGGCGAAACACATGATCCCATTTGCCTCTACTCAAGACGGCGATAAGGAACTCATCGACCTCGCATTCAGCAAGAAAAAAGCTGATGACCGGAAAGAGTGGCTCCGCCAGCTCAAAGTAAGCCAAAAATATCCCCAACTGCCGGTATTGTTTGACTTCCCTGCAGCCCGGGACATACCTTGATCACAACATGGACGAAATCTCGTATTCGGATTTCATCAACAGAGAATTGATCCTGTTCTCAATGGCCGACAACGTCCGATCGATTCCATCAGTAGCGGATGGTCTCAAACCAGGTCAACGAAAGGTTATCTGGGGTTGCTTCAAACGCAAGCTCAAGAAAGAGATCAAAGTTGCTCAGCTCGTCGGTTATATTTCTGAAGTCGCAGCGTACCACCATGGTGAAGCCTCGCTGACCATGACTATCGTCAACCTCGCTCAGGATTACGTGGGCTCGAACAACTTGCACCTCCTGCTGCCGAATGGTCAGTACGGAACGCGTGATATGGGCGGTAAAGACCATGCCTCGGCTAGGTATATCTTCACTGAGTTAGCGCCCTTGACGAGGACGGTGTTCAATCTGGATGATGGGCCACTGTTGACGTATCTAAAGGAAGATAACGACTGGATTGAGCCAGAGTATTATATGCCTATCATCCCAATGGTGCTGGTCAATGGCGGGGAGGGTATAGGAACAGGTGAGAGCCACTTTCTTTGGCACCAATGCGGTTGCTGAACGCTGGTCGATAGGATGGAGTACGACCATCCCATGCTACAATCCAGAGGACATTGTCGCCAATCTACGGCGGCTGATGGCTGGTGAAGATATTATTCCTATGCTCCCATGGTGGCGAGGTTTCAAGGGCACTATCAAGAAGGTTGGCGAACACAAATACGACGTCATTGGTGTCGCGAACAAGATCAATGACACTACCGTTGAAATCACCGAGTTGCCCATTCACAAGTGGACGCAGTCATACAAGGCTGAGTTGGAAGCCATGGCTGGTGAGAAAGGGGACGGTGTTATCAAGGTATTGTACTCATCGACTAGCATTCACGCACAATTCGTCGAGTAAGGATGATAAACAGGACTACAAAGAGCATCACGACAACGTCAACATCCACTTTGTCATCACGATGGCCGCAAAGGATCTCGAGAAGGCGGAGGAGCAAGGCTTGATCGAGTTCTTCAAGTTGACGAGCAAAATTAATACGAGCAACATGATATGTTTCAACTTTGAGGGCAAGATTCAGAAATATTCGTCGCCCGAGGAGATTGTCGAGGAGTTTTACCCTCGACGTCTGGCGTTCTATCAAAAGCGAAAGGTGCGTAGGGGATGGTTTGGACATTTCTCGGAGCTGACGGAAGTGGTGGGACGCAGGATCACATGGCCAACGAGCTCCAGCTGCAGTTCGAGAAGCTCTCTAACCAGGCACGTTTTGTCAAGATGATTATTGAGAAAGAACTCGTCGTATCGAACCGCAAGAAAGCGGATATCATGGCCGACTTGCGCAAACTGATTTTCCGCCCGTTCCCCAAGGTGACCAAGGCCAAAGCAGCGGGCGAGACTGAGGATGTTGTTAACCCTGACGAGGATGAGGAAGCGGCAGTGGATGTTCCTGGTTCGACGGATTACGACTATCTGTTGGGCATGCCTATTTGGAGTTTGACGAAGGAGAAGGTATGTCTGCGCGGGACGGCCCTCGGTTCACGGTCATCTGATCTGGGTAACTACTAGATCGAGAAACTCTTACAACAAGCCGCGGACAAGGAGGGGGAACTCCTCGCGCTGCTCGAGCGTACTCCTATCTCGCTCTGGAACGACGATCTAGACAGCTTCCTGAAGGAATGGGATGTAAGTGTGGATCAAGTTGTTGTTCTCCAAATATAGTGAATGTTTTGTTACAGAACTCATGCCAAGACTTTGCTAACAAGACGTTGCTTGATGCCAACGGGAAGAAGATCAAGAAGAAACAAGCTACGCTTAAACACCGAAAGTCGCTGACCGGACGCAAAGCCTTTGGTTTGGATGACTCGGAGGACGACTTCAAGCCCACAAAGGCCGCGGCTAAGAAAAAGGCGGAGCCGAAGCCGAAGCCTGCGGTTGCGGGACCCTTGAAGAATGAGAGTGACGACGATAAGCCCGCTCCTGCTCTCAAGAAGGCACCAGTCAAGAAGGCGCGCGCCAAGGTGAAATCAGAGTCGGAGATTGAGGTTTCAGATGTACCTGTGAAAGAGAAGGCAGCAGAGAAGAAACCTGTAAAGGTGGACTCGGACTCGGACATCGAGATGGTTGATTCACCCGCCGTGCAAGCCAAAGGCAAAGGAAAGGCCAAAGCCGAGGATGTATCGAAGCGAAAGTCGTACGTCTATAATTTTTGGTCGAAACGGTGTGTCTGACGCAATATCGCAAGGTCTGTGGATGAGGATGAGAGCGATGACGAAGCGTACATCCGACCGGCGGCAAAGAAAACAAAGACGGCACAAGCAGCTGTGACTGATTTCTTTGGCAAGGCTGGACCTGCGGAAGCGACGAAGAAGGCCACAGCGCGGAAACCCTCGGGGAGCAAACCTGCGGTTGCGAAGAAGCCTGTGTCGAAGAAAAGAGTAGAAAGCGATGTGGACGAGGAGGTGGTGAGCGAAGTGGTAGATCGTCCGGCTGCGCCGACGCGTGCAGCGAGGGGCAAGGTGAAGAAGTACATCGAGATTGAGTCGGACTCTGATGGGGATGCCGGCGAGGACATGTATGGAGAGTGAACGGCCTTGCTAGTAGTTCTAATTTTCTTGTGTACATATGTCGTACAGCTAATGATTTGATGAAATGGAGTGCACGTGGGTACTACAAGCGAGAGCTCGAATTCATTTGTTTTGCTTTGATTCATTTCTTGTCTCCTCACCGGCCTTTTTTTTTGTCTGGACAGGTCGTCCCTCTCGTCCACGTCGACGTTCGCGTGCGGCGCCTCTCTCTCGCGTTGTTCATTACCCGCTTTATTATTGAGACTGATCCTTCTCCCAGCCTAGTTCACCGTCGTGACGATCCTCTTCCCAAGTCCGCGCGAGCAGCCTATCCGCGTCAAATGGCTGCACAACCACTGCGGCAGCCTCCTCTACATCGTCTCAACATTCCTGCACCGCTCAACATGCAGCAGCCCTTTGACGGGAGACAGCCCATGTTCTCACCGGGCCTCCCAACGGCCTTTCAGCAGAGTTACCACCCTCCGCCTTTCCATATCGCGCCGCCCCCGCTTCAGACACCCATGCAGCCTTTTTTCCCCCCGCAGCCCCCAAATGTTCCAGGTCGTCCCACTTACCAGCATCACAGAGGCTACTCAAGCGTCGCACACTTCCCCGGCTTTCCGCCACCGACTGTTATTCCCATAACGCCCCTCGGCCAGGGTTTCCCAATCGTCGTGCCGCCTTTCATCCCTAGGAATAGACGTGCACCCAGTGTCAATTTCGGAGGTCCGCCCAAGGCACAATTGGGCGGTCCAGGTCGAAAACACAGCCCGCTCCCCCCAGCTCCACCAGCACCTGCTCCAAAGGTAAAAAAAACGATTGTCAATTTGCCAGTGGAAACAATACCCGGCGCGGAGGACCAGCCACCTAGTCGGCCTCCATGGGCGCGTACTCCCATGCCCACGACCAGTGATGAAGAACCTGTAGCGGTACCCCCAGAGATCACGACTGCAGAACCCTATCCTCCAGATAATTGGCGGTACAACATTCCTGATACCGTTGACGTGTTCTTGCCTGGAAAGGTACGCGACACGTGTTTAGTGCTGCGCGTGTTTCGTTGACTAATCTTCCTGCTAGGTCGCTTGGGATGCAATCAAGCAGCGAGTCATCGAAGAAAAGCTGGAGAAACTGGGTGTTGAACGAGGTACAGGAGGTTCGGTCTCTCTCCATGCACCACATGCCCGTGCTGCCTCAGTCAGTGCCTCGTTGGATTAGCATGGAGAATTGCGTGCTCAATTCTTCATAGATATCATCACCGGCAGATCCATCCCTGCTCTTTTTCAAATTGAACAAGTTGCAGCAGTCTCAGAATGCTTCGGCCGCAAATTCGTTGACGAGTTCGCCTCAACAAACATTGGACCTAACGCCCTCCCCTGGATCGCAATTACCGCCCAGACTTCAAAATAGGCATGGTCACAGTCTCTCATTCGCACATCCGCCGCCTCCGATCCATCCGTCGTTCTATAATCCTGCTGCAGCCTTCAACCCTTTCGGTCCAAGTGCCATTTTGGGTTCCGACGGTATCGAACAGGACACTGAACACCATATACCGTCTCCTATTGGTGGGATTCACGCACCGCAGGGTCGCGTGCCCATGTCAATATCGTCTCTTGCTCCTCCTAGTATCAGCCGGGGAAGCAGCCGGCCAGACTTTGCCCGTGGATTTGGCCTTGATATACCAGAAGAGGAAGAGCCACAAGAGGAGGAGCCACTCCCTGATGCAGACGTGGAACAAGAGTCTCCAAATAACGAAGATGCTCTTGGCCTTGTTCGCGCTCCCAGCCAACCAACAACTGAGCCTGACGGGATGACTCCTGTAACGTCAAGTAGATTGCATTCAAGACATGTTTCAAGGTTATCCCACGCACTCTCGTTGTGTTCTGTTGGAGGCATTCACGACATGATTATGCCAGAGCAAGTGGATATGGTGCCAATCAGGAGTCCAGTAGGCAATCCGACTATTGACGATTTGGATAAGGAGGCTGTTGGCGAGTGGACGGGATCCGAAGACGTGCGCTTGGACTCGGACGATGAGGTAAGGCTGCCCGACTCATGGCGCATACTTTTTTGTGCATACTGACTTTTCCTAGGAGAGCATTGGTGAATGGTCCAACCCTTCGGACGAAGAACGAGCCCGTCAGGACCGGATGCAACATCGTTTACTTCGCCAAAGGAATCAAGAGATGGAGACTCCGAGACGCTTGCCCAATTTCCCTACTCCCCCAACCAACATCTTTGGTTTACGGGTTCGCCGCGATTATGATTTGGTCTCGAATCCAAGTGAAGACGGGATGCACGCAGAGCAGAGAGCAGCGTTCCTCGGCGTGGATCCTATGGAGTTCACCCTCGGCCCATCATCGACTTCGACCCCGGGACGTCGGCCTCTTCCACCTCTCCCACACTCCAGGGATCCTTCGGCACAGCTCACGGTACACTCTCGCTCTGGCTCTGATCAAGCTGTCGTCGAGCAGTATCTTGTGCCTCTTACACCTCCTTCTGCTGCGCTCAATCCACATGCAAAGCCGTTCGTATTCGGTACCAGCCGGGGATCAACCCCATGGGGATCTTTGGATGGGGTTCCTCAGCCACCAGCACCGGCATTGGGTCACGCTCGCTTACCCTCGTTTGGCAAGCCCCTTAACGCAGCAGCACAGGAATTCAAACCAACCGGATTCACTTTCCGCCCTCCTCCCGGCATACCGCAACTCATTTTCCCTGTCTCACCTGCTTCGCGTCCCCTCCCTTCACCGCCTGTCAAGCCTTTGCCAGCACGCGCCCAGCAAGGCAGAGAAAAGAGGCAACGACGTGGTTCGCACACCACGATATCGGACGATGGAACCGACGACAGTGGCAAAGAAAATATGGCATCATTCCGGTTCCCACCACTGGATGAGACGCCCCGCAGCATCCGCCACACTGCACCCAGCTCACCGCGCATATCAGGATCGCAGGATTTGCATGCGAGTGCCGGCCCATTGCAGCCCCTCACTTTCTCCGGCTTCCCAAGCGAGTCGATGCGTCGTACCGAGGAATGGGAAGGAATGCAGCTTGATAAGGAAGACTTGCCCGATAACGACAGCGAGGAACCAAAGAGCGATGAAGAACATCTTCCGGTAGTCGCGGTTACGAAGCCAAAACGGGCACCAATTCCTTTGGACTTCAAGAACCCTCCTTCGACCAATACTGTGCCCGCTGGCGTATTCAAAGCCCTTGTCGGGGACGAGAAAACGCGACGAACTGTTCGCTCGCGACTCGACTCACGCGAAATTTTCGATCACTCACAACGTCCATCCCTTGACGATTTCGCAGTGCCAGCCATTTCCATGTCTGCAAACAGATCCCGGTCGCGCTTTGTCACCGATCCTGGCCTCAAGCGCGAGAGCGTCGACTCACCAGATATTTTCACGCCTGCGATCAAGCGCCGTTCGTCGTTGCCTGCCATGCACAGTGCACACAATTCGTCACTCTCCAATGTGTCGATACCCGCTATCAATCTCACGAAGCGTCTGGAAGCACAAGCACTCGAAGACAAGATTGAAGCGGTATTGGATGAGAAGTTCCATATGATTCGCTCAGAAATTGTTCGGTCTCGTGAAACAGCTGCGGCCTCAATCAGTCCTGCCACCGAGGACGCAATCGTGGAAGTTGTTGCCCTCTTTCGGACGCAACTTCAAGAGTCCGCGGCAAGGGGATTGGACGACAGTCTGATGGATGCTCGTGGTGAGCTGGACCTCGAGCTCATCCGCGATGTCGTACAGCGAGGTCACGCTGAAAACGTCTTGCTATTGCAAACGGAACTCCGTGAGGCTGTCTCCCGCATCGAGCAGGCTCAGTCTCCAACTGCGCCATCGAATAGCATGGAGCTCGTTCCAATCATTGATCAGATTAACCATCGCAATCTCCAGGTCATCCTCAACACACTCGGCCAGCTTTCGAACAAGATCGACACTCGACCGTTTGCGGATCAATATGAAAAGAACACGTTCATCGAGGAGATTTTGACTGCTCTCAGTCCACATCTGAAGGCTTTACGCCCAGAGACGGTCGATTACGATGTGCTCACTGCTAGACTCAGTCAGGCAGTCAAGCCGAACATCGAGCAGCTTATCGATCTCGCTGCAGATAAGCGCGAGACGGCAGGTCTTATTGTGGAGCGCCTTCTCCCGATGCTACCTTCACCATCCTCACTGGACACGAATTCGGTCATTACCCAAATCACCTCTGAAGTTCGTCGAGTCATCGCACCGATCGACGCGCACGAGATCAAGGAGCAGGTCGCTGACCTCGTCGTTGAGCGCCTTGACGCGCGTCTTGCCAACCGCGACAAGGCGTTTAATGTAGATTTAGTCTCGGGCAGAGTCGCCGAGAGTGTACTTGGAGGCTTAGAGTCTATCAAGGATGTTGCACCGAAGCTCGATACCTTGGCAGCGTCTCAGGCATCTCTGTCTGCCAAGAATGACGATCTCGCTGACAAGCACGCCGACTTGGCCACTCTCATATCTAGCCTTCCCCCTCAATTTGAGGATCTCAAACGTGCTGTCGAAGCGGCTCGGTCAACATCAGCCGAGTCATCGCAATCAACAACTTCCGAAGCGAGTGAAGCAATCCTCTCTATTCTTCACTTGCTCCAGACCACCGTTGAAACCGTCGCGAATGGGCAGAATTCGATGCTCGCACAAAAGGACGATCTTGTCGCGTTGCAAAACTCATTCCACCAAGTCCTCAGCGATCGTCTCGATACTTTCCCCGAGTCACTCACCGCCGCTGTGACCGTGTTGCAAAATGCACACGCCGAGTTCGCGGTCTCGCGTGATGCTGCCAAGTGTGATGCAGAGGAGATTCGTAAGCTGAAAGCAGCAAACAACGACCTCCAAGGACAGCTGGTGAAAGCACGTGGAGCGCATGGTCAAGTCCGTGTTGAGAAGGATAACTTGAGCGAGCGACTCAAGGACGTCGAGAATGACCGCGGTAGATTGCATGCGCAGGTAGAGGAGTTGCAAGCTGCGATGAGTACCCGTGCTTCTGAGGTCTCGGCAGTGGAGCTTCGCAATTCGGATCTCGAGGACGCACTTGCGCAGAGTTTGGCGAGATTAAAGACGTCGGACGTGGCTGCTCAGTCGAACCAAGAGTGTATTGCTGAGCTAGAGAAGGCAAACAAGGATTTTGCTGCTGAACAACAGGCGCTCAAGACTCAGGTACGCATTTGCTCTTTTTTTTCCCGTGCAATGAATTGAAATGGTATCCGTAGCTGGGTGACCTTCATATCCAAGTCAAGATGGCAGAGCACGAGAAAGAACTCACCGCGCAATCGCTCAGGCTTCTTCGACAGGAACAGGAGTCTCTCATCGCTCAACAAAGTCACTGGGAAGATCTCCACCGTGTCACCGAACAAATTGAGGCCCTTACGAATTTCAGGTCACAAGCCGATGAAGACGAGCTCAGAGAACTCAGGCGTGCATGCGATCAGCAACGGCAACTCGACTCTGAATATTCGGCTCTCCAGAAACGGGCACGCGAACAGGAGCTTCGTGCTGCCAATAGCGAGCGTACCGCGAGTGTTGCGAAGCAAAACCTCATACAGGCTCAGCAACGGGCGAGTGAGTGGGAGAGACGTGTGAGGGAATATGAGAGTGACTTGGAGACCACGAGGAACAAGTTGCACGACGTGGAGCAGGCGCATGTACAGCTGGACGCCGACCATTCGCTCGCCAAGCTGCAACTTGAAGAGAAGGAGGCTGAAGACCGCTTGGCCAAGGTACTTTTTTAACCTCATCGTTGTACGAAGTTGAGAATTGGCTTGCTAACGCAATACGCTCACAGGATCGCGAAAATAAACTCCGTGATCAGGTTTCCATCCTCGGATCTCAGTTGGCCCGTCTAGAAGCAGAGCAAAGCAAAGCAAAGGCCCAGCTTCCTACCGTGACCAACTTGCCGTCGTATGGCAAACCTGTGCCTATTAAGAACACTTCGCCGCCGCGCCCCGACTCACGTGCAAGCACTGTCTTTGGTGGCGACCGCTCACGTACACCTGTTGGACATGTCAACGGAACTCAGGCCGCGCGCAGCGATACTCCTCCGCAGACCTCCGTCTGGGATTCTATGCATGCACCAAAACAATGGTATCCTAATTTAGGATCTGCGGCATCCTACACGAGAAGAGCGGCTCCGACACCGTCGCATAGACCGCAATCCGTAGCGTCCACATATAGAGCGCAGTCCGTTGCATCGCCTACGCCCAGCACTGTCTCCCTCACGCCGACCGTGGATGAGGAAGGGTGGTGGTCGTAGGTGGGCTTGCTTTCAGGGTGAGACACTTGTGTACAATACCCGTCTGCCCTCATTTCGTCTTCCTGGGGATCTAACATTGGATATATATATATATCCTTGATCTAATAGCTTGGTTTTTGCTTTGGCTCGTTTCGTCGCGCATTCTTTCTTTGTCTCCATTCACCGACATGTTCATACCTCTTGCTGGTATCTTACCCTTCACACAATGACCACGTATCTAACCCGTTCTCTTCCGACATCTTAATACCCTTGTTTGCATCGACTCGCAGGAAATCATGGCCACTTTATATACCCTTCAATTGTTGCTACAAGGTACAAATCCAATGGATGCATTAGTTGTGTGAATTGTGTGGGTTAACTGGAGCAGGAAGGGGGTCAAAAAAAAAAAGAACAACGGTGAGATCGGATATGGATTGTAGCAAATTGCGCCAAAAAAAATTCCTTTATGCACCAGACCATATCCAGGATTCTACCGTTTGTATTGCTGTATTTGAGGCGTCTTGTGGAATACTATCCGATGTCAACCGATGATGAATATTCAAGACTGATCGCAAGAAAAACAAACGATTCACCACAACTTTGGGCACCACCTCCCATCTCGGAGTTCAAAATATCTAGGAACGAAAGTCTCTCCACTTTCATCGCGTCGACGGCGAAGGTCACGTTGGGCATCTTCGACGGCGGTCTTTGCTCGGGTAGCCGCTTCCATGTCTCTGACCTCGATCGCCTGCGTGAGTTTGTACCAAAGTCTGTGGGGAAAACGCAAAAAGAAATCTCAAATGGTATCCGAAAGAAAAAACGGAGAAGACGTACCGTCTAGATTCATACGGTTCTTGCTCGTCTTCCGGTGCGACGTATTTCGGCGCAATGTTCTGCCCATCTTTGGTAACGTCAAACAGGACACATTTCGTTCCGTTCTGAAGGCGAAATAGGTGGAGCGACGCGACAAGGAGAAAACGTGAACGTCATAAAAGGGCGTGAAGGCAGTTGGGGGGGTCATACGCACTGTGTTACTCTTGAATTCCATGACGTGACTCCATCTTCCCGAGACTTCACCAACGTCATGGCCAGCTTTACGTACGCGTCCTACGATCGCGTTGTACGTGCCAGAGAAGAAACCCTGGACGTGTGAGAGCTTGGGGTCAGGCACCCATGCGCACCAACGGGAAGGAACTTGACTAACCTTGGTCTTGAATTCAAGATCACAAGACAATCGATGTCTGTCGTTCTTGATGGTGCAGGTATCGCCGAGCTCTAGGACCATCTTCCCAAACAGAATGCCGCGTGCGTACATGTTCGGCATGGTGACGACGTACTCTGGGGTGATGATCGGGAGATGGTCACGTGCGAAAAGATGAAACGCGTACCTCCATCATCAGGCTTACCCAACAGTGTTATTCGGTTCTCGCCCTCCATCGTCGTCGAGACGCTGTTTCCCAAAAACTTGGACTTGGGTCTCAGTTCGCCGACAATGCTGATACGGTTTTCGGGCGATATGTAAACGAAGGCGGAGATCGGGGGATGGTGAGATACTGTAGGTGACGCGTACATGAGGTTTAGTCAGCGGCGATAAGTGATACACAGGGGGGTACTTGCCTTGCTCTGCGACATAGAAGCCTCGTGTGCCGTTTGGGTAATCATACCGGCAGCGAAAGAATTCCCCGAGTACGGGGTTGTACCTATGACCAACGGTCAGCCCTCGTCCGCGGTGGTGGAGAGGGACGAGAGTCGTACGGTTTCTTGACACCCTTTGGCTTGATGTGCCATCCTGCGAGATAATACTGCAGCACGCGAATGAATCTTTCTTCTGGGTCTGTGCAGTTCTCCGCGCTAAATTTGGTCGTACGATGATGGCGGAGGAGAGTGAGAGGACGTCGTTGGTGACGAGACGCGAAAGAGGTCACGCCAACACGAGAACCGGGCGAACACGGAGCAGGGGAAGAAACGAATGGGCCTTAGGGCACTCTGATGATGACATGAAGATACCCTTACCCAAAGATGAGGTCCGGGTGGGACATGAAGTCCGTGATACGTTCGAGCATACTGCGATGCTCGAGAACAAAGGTAGGGAATGTCACCTTTGAGAGGTCCATACCTACTCTGGAAATGGAGGAGGCGGTTTTAGCGGGGGCAAGGGTAGAGCCGAGAACGAACGGAGGCAGACCTAAGTTGGGAGATCAGAGAGGTGATGACTGAGCCCTCGTTCTCGTCTCTGTAATTGCATTCGTAGTCAGCGTCGGTGTAGCCCATGAGCGACGGCGGTGACGAAGTGTAGCGATGATCTGACAAAGACGGGGGAATAGAGAGGGTAGAGACAAAAAGGACGCACAGGATTGATGTATCATCAGGTTCAGTATCCTCGGGTGCCCTATCTTCCACGGACAAGCCTCGTGCCCTACGGATATGGGAACCTGCCTGGCTGAAAAGGCCCATCATGGTCGCTGGCTGTCAGTGTGGGTTGAGATTGCCACTGGAATGGACCTGGAGGGGAAAGTGGCGAAGCTGCGCGGCTGCGGCGAGGCGTTCTGGCACTGGAGAGGTGAGGGTGGGTTGGTTATAGGTGACGCTCGTGCTAGCAGCCAGTTGGCAGCCTTGCAAGTTGTCAGCACCCAGCTGAGGTACGTCTTCCTGCCAAACCAATCCAACAATTCCACTGGCGATGTGTCGAGCGAGCTTAACGAGTTCGGAAACAAGTCCTAGTCGCGTAGCACGAGCCGAGCGAGCCCCACTGGCAGCGCCCTCGTTTCGGTATGTAATCTCAGGCCCCAGGAACATTGAAACCATCCAAAGCTCGTTGCGGACAGCTCAAGGCAGTTGTTTGCGAATCTGAGAGCACGTAACATGCGGACTGAGTAGATATCAAACTCGGCCCATACGCTCAACGCCCTGTTTCCCATCAATTACAGCGTGATCGTCCATTCCGCCGTTTACCCACAGCCCGCTCAATCAAATACAATCTTTGTTGCCGTGCCCGCAACGTCATCCCTGAAGAATGCTCCATACGAACCATGTGTCTTCTTCTTGATCGTCATCGGGAATTTCTGCAATCTGTCCGCCATCTCGTCGAAATGAGAGTCTCGGAGCACACGAGCTAGTTCGCCAGCGAGAGCTCGTTCCTGGTTCTCTCCCGTAAAGAACGTGATCGATTTTCCGCTGCATCCACCTCGGCCTGTGGGCGATTCAAGAATACGTCAGTCGGAGCGGGTGGAGTGACCCGTCATTTGGCCATGAAACGGGTGGCTCACCGGTTCTTCCAATCCGGTGGATATAATCCTCAATAGTCAGTGGGAAGGTGTAATTAATGACAGCTCCAACATTTGGAATATCCAATCCCCTCGCTGCCACATCTGTAGCCACTAACAACCCCGTTTCGCCGCTCTTGAATTTCTCCAGAGCGTCCATACGTGCGGACTGCGACATGTCTCCGTGGAGCGTACCAACAGAATATCCATGTTGACAAAGTGTGGATGCAACCCGCGATGCCTCCTTTTTATAGAGTGCAAAAACAAGAATGCGGGCTTCAGGAGAGCCTTTCGTGGATATTTTCTTGTGAGAGAGCGTTTTTAGTGTTTTCGTCAGACGAGAGCTGGAAAGTTGATGAGCACTCGCAAGGAGCGAAATAGTGGTCAGTGAAACGATGCACGTACTCTTTTTCCCGAGGATCGTCAAATACTTCTATGACTTGCTCGACACGGCTATTCGCTGTTAGGTCGTCGCTGCCCACAGTGACGCGTACAGGATCCCGCAGGAACGTGCTCGCGAGCCTCCGCACTGCTTCAGGCCACGTTGCACTGACTGCAGAAGGTCATGAGCGTCTGGATAACTGACAGTCGCAGCGGTCAAGAACGTACACATCATTGTCTGCCGGTCAGCTCCTTGCATTGTATAGGAGATGATCTTTCTAATGTCGTTCTCGAACCCGCGATCAAGCATCCTATCAGCCTCGTCCAGCACGAGGTAGTTGACTCTGACATTGCAACATGGAGTCCAGACAGGAATAGGGCATCCTGGAAATGTCAACATACCTCGACAAATCGCAAGCACCCGCATCGACTAGATCCAATATCCTTCCCGGTGTTCCGACCACGATCCTTGTTACTTTCCCGTCCTTATCCCCATTCCTAAGAGCATTTATCTGCGGTGCTTTGTCAACGCCTCCGAAGACGGCGACACTGGCAACGTTGAAGGGAGCACCGAGGGCTGACAGAGTGTCGTGGGTCTGAAGTGCGAGTTCGCGGGTTGGGGCTACGACGAGAACGGAGACAAAATTCGCGGATTTTGACTTTGATTTTTTGGTTTTTCCGGCGCCTAAAGACGGTACAGAAATGAGCTGGGCGAGGGCAGGTATGCCAAACGCTAACGTCTTCCCACTGTTGCGCAACTAGTCAATTTTCGGTCACAGAATGGGGCAATAGTGTAACGAGTGCCCTAGAGCATACAGCAAGTATCAACGAGACACACCTTCCTGTTTCGGCGATACCCACTACATCGTGTCCCTGCAAAGCTGGGGGCCACGCGCAAGCCTGAATCGGAGTGGGTTCTTTGAAGCCTTTGAAAGCGACTTTAAGATCTTCTGGAATCTGAAGCTGGTCAAAGGAAATGATGGGGGTGACGGGCGGAAGAGAGGGGTGTGTATGAATGGTGATTGAATGCTTGGTGAGGAAGGCGGAAGCATCAGTTGAGTTGGTGGGTGTAATGACTATTTGGGCGGGAGATGGCAAGGAGGGGGTACCCTCGGACGATGTGGCAAGTGTAGATGGTTGAGTATGAGATGCAGATTCGACTTGCTTGTCTCGTTTCCTTTTCTTTTCTTTTTTGGGTGGACTTGGTCCTTCGGTGTTGGTGTCGTCGGGATGACGCTTACGCTTGCGGTCCTTTTTATTCGCTACAGTGGTATCTGGTGCATCTGATAGAGATGGAAGAAAAGGCGGATTGTAGCACTACTCACCTATATCCATTGCTGACACGGGTTTTTGGGAATTAGTTGTACTGTCTCCTTTCGACTTTTTCTTGGACTTCTTTCTACCCCTCTCCTTTTCGGAAGACTGAGCCGAGTCGTCATTGTCTGTACGAAATTATTATTTTGGAGTCTGGGGCCTGAGGATGCGGCGATTGCGTACCTACAGCCGTCTGAATCTTGGGCGGTCCGATGTCGACTTTAGGGGAAGGGTCCGTAGTGGGGTTTATTTTCTTTTCTTTTTTTGATTTCTTTTTATTTTCGTCCTTGGACATGACGGTGTCTGTTCAAGATCGAGGGTATCGTATGTGTCACGTGCCAAATGCTACGGACTCACGTGAGTGGACGCGACACAGCCACAAATGAGTGATCTCGCTCGAGCTGGCAAAAAAGCTGGCAGAGGACGACTATCACATGACGGCACCCGACATATGCTGCGTTACCACCCGACGGGCGTGGAAGACTCAACTGCGCGAACTCGACGGCGCACAGTCTCGCGAATTCCCAACCCCACAGCCCTACGACACGTCCTCTCCCGACTCCCTCTCCGCCCCCTCCAGCCCACTCACAGACACATCCGAGCTCGATCTCCCTTCTCCCTCCCGCGACACCTCCTTGTCCGCTTCCTCTTCCTCCAAACGCCACCGTGCACCCACTCGCCTCGATCTCCCCCGCAGAGTCACCCGTCCCCGAAAGATCAAGAAACGTGCGAGCACCAGCGCGCACACCTTCGGCTCATCTTCCGGAGGCGAGAGCAGACAAAGGAGCGTCGCATTGGAAGAGCCTATCTATCGTTCCGACAGATCACGTTCTACCTCCGTGTTCCCGCCCCCTCCCAAACTGCCTACCAGGGAATGGTGGTCAGTCGAGGACGGGTCTCCCGGGGATGCCTTCGTTAGTGCCGCCGATGTCGTTTGGAGGCTCGCAAAGACATACAAAACCTGTGAGTTTTCTACGACGTCTGGGGTGTGAGATGGTGCTCATTCTGTGCGCAAGACTTTAGGAATCCCGACGATCCAGACGATAAGTCTTTCGAAGTCGAGAGTTTGCCAACTGCTGATTTAGAGTATCCTAATAATTATGCTAATGAAAAGTGCGCACTCCATCCCCTTTTTGTCCGCCCACTCACCATTTTCATGTTCTCCACACCACGTAGATTTATATTATTGGTACCTAAGGACAAGGATCATTATAACCCCATCATGTGTTTGGAACAGTCCCTATATACTATCGTCGATTGTCCGTACATTTTTTTTAATCCTTTACGGTCTTCGTTAACAATCTTCTAGTCTACCTTAGCCCCGCGCAGAAAGCGTTATTTGGATCATTACCCACCGAATCACTCTTCGACGACACCCCACCCCCTTCCCCCTCTCAACCCACCCGACCCGACCCTTCTTATCCCTCCAATCCCCTCGATACTCCACCACAACCCCCAAGTCCGCCCCAACCACAGAACGATCCTTCTCGGCCAGATTACCTTCGTTTGCTCCAACGTGCCATCCGTCGACACAATGGCCCGCTCTTTCTCTCTACTCTTGAGACTATAAACCAACTTCTCCGTTCACTCAAATACCCTCCCCTCCCATCAGACGTATTCCTTCCCGCTCCACCCAATCTATTAACGTCTGCCGTGCGCTCATGGACACATCCAAAGGGGATCCCCGAAAAAGTCAACATGCGCATAGTAGATGAAACGTATCAGCGCTGTGTAGGCCCTAACATCAAAAACCTGCATCGCTACGAGGCATTCTCAAGCGAGGTGTACGGCGAGCTAATGCCCAGCTTTACTTCGGATATCATCACCGCTACCGGACTTAACTCCTCTTCTCTCCTCATGGACCTTGGCTCAGGGGTAGGCAACGTATTGCTACAGGCATCCCTCCAGACAGGATGTCGCAGCTACGGCATCGAGCTCTTGGAGGGTCCTGCGGATGTTGCAAGGCAACAATGGCTGCAATTTCAGAAACGTTGTCGGATGTGGGGTGTACGCTCTGGCGACGTCGAGCTCGAAGAGGGTGATATGCTTCAGAGCAAGCGAGTCTCGGAGCTGCTGGGAAAGGCAGATGTAGTCTTGGTCAATAACAAGGTGTTTCAACAATCTCGTGAGCGTTCCATTGTCTCTCACTCCAGGATGTCGCGTCTGAGGGACATGCACCGTCTCAACTTGTTCGTAGTGAACGAGGCGCTGAGAGCAAAATTCTTGGATCTCAAGGAGGGCGCAATAGTCGTTTCGCTAAAGCCCTTCGTGGCCCCCAATGCCCGCGTGACCGAGCGTAACGTATGTGAACCTTTTCTGCTGTCCGCTTGCACGATATCATGATCACATGACTTCCCCACAGGTCGACGATATCTGTGCTATTTTCGACGTTGTCGAACGGCCATATCGGTCTGGGAGTGTCTCGTGGGGAAGTGGTGGAGGGACATATTATTTGCATCGCGTCGATAGGGTGGGATATGCGAATGTTAGGCGACGATTTGACAATTTGCGAGCGAGGAGTGCGAGACGGCGGTGACGGGGGAGTGGACCATGTGGGGATCTCCTGTATTGTGTAGTACATTTTCTTCGTCTGCAGATATTTGACGGGGTTGTTGTAAAATACAGAGCACAGTCTGGAATGAGATCTCCGAGTTTTTTTTAGACCATTGGATCGTGAATACTGATGGTGGAAGTTCTAGTATGGCTAGTATCCCCCATTGAACCCTAACTTGATCCTACCCAACGACCCACCGTGTGCGAAAATACTATCCGCGGAGGACTTGAAACATCGGAATGCATGCATGGTACTAGCGGTGTTTGCACGGCAAAGATGGCTGGAATGGTACCGAGTCGGTCGCTTCATGGGCCTCAGTTCCTCGAAGGGAGGGCATAGTACGTCCAACCTGAGGTGATCGTGGCGATCGACGCCTGAAGGAGCAAGGATTCACACGCTATGGATAACGTGCGAAGCTCCGATAGAATTACAAATATCAACCTCGAATATTGTATGAGAGAGGCGTCGAATGGACCGAGAAATACATGAGGGCAACGCTACCAGAATTTTAAACCCCAATTAATTAGTGTCCATTACTAGTAGCATGTTCGAACTTCGTAGCGAGCACGCTAAGCTCCCAACCAACAAACCAACGACGGTGAAGCACAACCGTTCACTTGTTCCTCTGGGACGACCTCACAGTCAGCGTACGGAGTCCCAACGTTGACGACAAATGTCTAGCAGCACTGGCCCATCGACGCCCAATGTTCTGCACATCCCGGCGTCTGTCTTGCCCACTTACACGCCTCCTGATTCCTATGAGCCCTTCCGGGACACACGCGTGCCGCTCATCATCGACAATGGCGCGTCCAATCTGCGTTTCGGGTTCTCTATCTCCGGTTCCAAGGCGGCACTCGCCCCTCACTCTGTGCCGAATGTGATCGCCAGGTTTAAGGAGCGCAAGTATAACCAGCCGTTGTTGTTGTTCGGAGAAGGCGTCGACGCCGAGAGTGGGGCCAAGGGGCAGACGAAGACGCCTTGGGAGGGGGACGTGCTGCTCAACTTTGATGCACTGGTGCGTTCGTCCTCTCCGAGGTTTGGTTCATACCCCTGCTTGTCCGAATTAGAGTCGCTGCTTGATTCCGCAGCTGAGCAGAGACGTGAATTAGAGCTGACACGCATCTATCCTGCAGGAACATGCACTCGACTGTGCGTTCATTCAACTGGGAATCGACGCATCGCGCGTCGAGCATCCCGTATTGATGACTGAGCGTCTAGGATCACCCCTACACTCCCGTGCACGTACGTTACTCTATCATAGTACTGTTGGAACGATTTAATCAACGCCAACCTTTCAAAGTAACCTCAGAGCTCATGTTTGAGCAATATTCCGTCCCCACACTCGCATACTGTATCGATTCTGTCATGTCGTTCTATCAGAACAACCTTCCTTCCATGCCAAACGCGCAATTTGCCCAAGATGGATTGGTCGTCTCGTTCAACACGGCGTCTACTTCTGTGATTCCCATTCTGAGTGGGAGGGGCATATTAAGCCAAGCCAAGCGGTGAGTAATTCGCAGTAGATGAGCTGTCGTCTATTTTAGATTGGAATCTACAAGCGCTGAGCTGGACATAGGATACCCTGGGGTGCACAGCAGAGTACAGAGTACCTGCTAAAACTTATCCAGCTGAAGTACCATAGTTTCCCGACACGCGTCACGTCTACGCAGGCCGCCGTGCGTCTCCCTCACTTTGTGTCATCCATGCTTCTTGTCTCATGCCTTTTCCCCCCCGGTCTTACCTCGATGGTAACAAATCATGTGACCTTTAAATCCCAATGTTGATCACTCGCAGTGGATGCTCCACAACTTTTGTGAATTCGCCACGGATTACCCCTCTACGCTTCGCTCTTTCAAAATTCCTGCCGACATGCGTGCTTCAGAACGAATAGTTCAGTTTCCTTTCGCGCTTCCTGTTGTAGAAGAGAAAACGGAAGAGGAACTTGCTAGGATCACCGAAAAGAGGAAGGAACAGGGGAAGAAGTTACAAGAGATGGCGGCTAAAAATCGGATGGAGAAGGTTTGCATTACTGTTCTATCCTCTGCCTTTTGCTGTCATCCTGCTTGATTCCCTTCCTTTCGTGTTGCATGCTGACGCCTGCTATCTCCGCAGCTCACGCAGAAAGAAACTGATCTGCAATATCTCCTCAACCTGAAAGAAGGGCGTGGCGAGAACAAACGCGACTGGACGGTCAGATTTTGAGGCACGACTCTGCGTCGACATTGATTGACGGTGTTGCTCGATTATTGTAGATCACCCTTCAGGCGGAAGGATTCGATGATGACGCAGCATTGCAAGAGACGATCAAGAAGCTCGAATATGATCTCAAACGTGCACGAAAAAAGGATGTGGATGGGACGGATGAGCCAGTGGTGTGTGACGCTTAATTTGCTCCTCGATACGTCGTCCTCACTGACCGAACTAAACGATAGGAGGAGCCGACTTTCAACTTGGTGGATGTACCGGATGCAGAGGTGGGTTTATTTTGTTTGTCGGACGATGCATCGTTGGGACCGTTTCTGACCCTTGGACGTCACTAACGTTGTGTAACAGCTCGACGAGGAGGGCATCAAAGAGAAAAAGAAACAGAAACTCATGAAAGCCGGATGGGAGGCACGAGCTCGAGCTCGACGGGAGAAAGAAAAAGAGAGAGAAGAAAAAGAAGCTGAGGAGAAGCGGGACGGGGAAGAGAGGGAGAACAATTTGGAGGAATGGGCAGGTCGTTTGCGGAGGGAACAAGAGGTGCGTCGTCTTCCGTCCCTTTTCGCTGTTAGTGATTCAAATGGTCGTTTTGTTTTGAATGCACGTGATCTATTGTAGGTTCTGATGAACAAGATGAAAGAGAGGGGGAAAAGGAAAGCGGCACTTGCGGATCGGAAGAGCGCAGCCGCTCAAGCGAGGATGAAGAACATTGCTTCGCTCGCGGCCGATGACAGAGTGCCAAAGAAGAAGCGTAAAGCTGGAGCAGGTGCGTTTCGCCCACAACCTGCTGCTGGAATGTCGAAAAACTAAATACAAATGGCACTGCATAGAGGACATGTTTGGGGCTGACGATGAGGATTGGGCCATATATCGCAAGATTGTAATGCACTTCGGCCGAGTTTTCATCCCTGCGTGAGCTTACACAATCTCTTTATTCTAGAACACGGCAGCCCCGTCTTCGGATGAAGAAGAAGATTACAACCAGCTTCATATTATCGAGAACAAGTTGCTCCAATATGACCCCACGTTCACTACCCAGCACACGCACGCTTCCTTGTCATCCCAGCGGTCCGCGCTGCTGTCGGCGTTCAGACCTCTGTACGAGGAAGGGGACATCGCGGGAAATAGTCGGATACACCTGAACACGGAACGATGGCGCGTCTGCGAGACATATTTTTCGCCTGGGATGGCAGGCGTGGACTCGGCAGGTGTAGGGGAAGTTCTACAAAGCGTCCTCGCACGGTTCACAGAGGCTGAGAAAGCGAGACTCGTCCAGGTCGGCGGTCGTTTCTTTCTTTCTTTTTCTCATCCCCCGTCGCTTACTACGGTTGTTGACGAATCCCTTTTTTTTCTGGATTTCTTAGAACGTGTTCATCACGGGCGGTTCGTCGCAGTTTCCTGGTCTTGGCGAACGGATCTATGCGACGCTCAGGCCGATATTACCGCCTGAGATGTACCTGGGTGAAGTGGTACGCGCTGCAATTCCGTCGTTGGATGCGTGGCGGGGTATGGTTGCGTTTACGAACACGGAAGAGTTCAAGCGGGTCGGGGTAACGAGGGAAGAGTATGATGAATGGGGCGGAGAACGGATTAAACGGTGGTGGGGAGGGAACTGGAATTCCGCCGTGTAAAAAAATGAGAGAATGAGAAAGGCAGTGGTACTTGGGTCTGACGTGTACTGGGTTCATCACTGCTAAGCCTGTGGTAGACTATGTGACGTTTTTTTCATACGACTACCTCGGAACTCTGAAACGTGCTTGTATTCCATGCGACACTCGGTGGTTCCATCAATCAGTCTGGGACCCAGCCCGTCTATGGGGCAAGCCGTCGATAGATATCAGATGGCGAGCTGGGTCCCAGACTACGTGTCGATGTAACGTTGAATTGGTCGATTGAGCATCAATGCACGGATGCCTACTACACACGAACTTGAATTGGACATGGGAACCAAGTTGCTCTCTGATGCTCCTGTCCAAGGCATACCTTGGCGAGCAACATGGGGTGAAAGTAGCAATATTACAAGGTGTGTATAAGGGGGGGAAAAGGTAAACCACTAATGGGAACGATGAACGCGGGGGATACACACACTTGTACCAAAGATCAATGTCGGTTGGCGGGGTGTGTACATGGATTACAAAATTCATGAACAACAGCCACTAGCGATCTGTGTTGCGGGCTGGTTGACCTTTACGGATCCATCTGCATTTCCAGGACCACCCGAGGATCCTGCGGCATCTGCTTGAGAGTCTATGAGGCGAGTCTTGCAATCTCTGCAAAGAATATATGTTCAACGGAGGGTCTCGTCGACGTCTCGGGGAGTGGTTGTGACTGACCGAGCAAGCGTGAAGAAAGCCTCTTCGACACCTTCGTTTACTTTGGCCGACGTTTCCATGAACTTGATGCCAAGCTCGTTGGCAAGCTCTCGTCCTTGGTCCTCGGTGACGGAACGTTTGTCTGTCCAGTCGGATTTGTTACCAATGAGAATCTTGTTCACACCCTCGGAAGCATGTTGTTCGATGTTAGCGTGCCACGTGCGGATATCTGGTCAAAATGGCTGGGTTGGACAAACCGCCACAGTAGCGGAGGCAGGTGCTCACTATTGAATGACCGGTCGTCGGTGACATCATACACGAGTAAAATACCCATTGCTCCGCGGTAATAAGCGGTGGTGATGGTTCTAAACCGTTCCTGTCCAGCAGTGTCCCACTACGCGATGGAGTCGGGGGATGTGAGTGGAAATCTCGTGAGAGAAGTGCACGTACGATTTGCAGCTTGATACGTTTTCCATCTAGTTCAATAGTGCGGATCTTGAAGTCGATACCGATGGTGGTGATGAACGAGGGCGTCCACGCATCGTCACAGAAACGGAGGAGCAGACACGACTTTCCGACACCTAGAACACGGGTTAATTAAGACTGCAATTGTGCGAGCAAATTCAGAAGCACCTGAGTCTCCGATCAAGAGAAGCTGGCGAGAGTGAGTAAATTGGGTGTACGGGGAGGTTAAGAGGGAGTAACTACCTTGATGAGGAAATCATAGTGTGGGGGCGGCATTCTGGGGCAGATGCCAATACGGTGTGTTGAGATATGGGCGAGGGCGAAGACAACGATTACTTACGGTCAGATGTGTATAAAACGGTGGTGCGGGAGGGAACTTTGAACGAAGTGTCTTGAAGGCGTCCCAATCAGTGCGGGACTCCCCGAAGTCGCAGTTGTTAGGGCTGGCAGGCCACATGTTTGGTCTCCGCAGTGATTATGTAATCTACAAGCTCAATTGGACTTGAAGTGCGCACAATGTTGCAGACTCGACTCGTGCACACAAGGACTCTTCCATTGCTACCGAAGCTTGCAGTCGCCGCGGTCTCACGGGAAAAGCTTTAAATCAAAAGTTCTTATCGAACGAATCAACTGGGCCACACGGCTTCTCGCCAGAAGCTTCGGGCCTGAGTCTTTGCATTGTGATAACAGTGCCCCTGGGGGGGGGGGGGTCTTTTCTAGCCCATAAAAGGACGGGACGTTGAACCAACAGCCTCCCCTTTGCGCCCACCTCTCGTCGTAGCCAGTGCTGTGGGATGATGCGTGGTCAACTTGAAATGACTCTACTCGATCTGCAGACTTTCGCTGCGAGCACTCTTGCTAGCAGCGAGGGCCTCACTGCGGCTCTGACAATGCTCGAGTCCTGTTTAGCAGGACCAGACATACCTCTGGACCAGATAGTTCAGGACTTGTGTTCGGTCCCGAATCTTTTCGAGTTCATCTTCTCTGGTGAGTCCCTCGTGCTCATCGCCCAGATATTGCTAGCATCTGACTTTCGTCTAGCCTTGCCAAGCGCCAAGGGG
>JBBPMQ010000046.1:0-77929 GCA_038090375.1 Boletus rubroflammeus
TCAAGAATGACAAGACTGGCAAGGAAGCCAATGGCACTCGAGTTTATCAATTGATCCTCAAGAAAATGAAGCTCATGCCATACAACCTGTATTTACAAGTCGATATGGTGGAGCGAGCCACTGGGTCAGGTGTTCAGATGCAAGTAGCGCAGCAGGCAGGGAAAGGAAAGAGGAAGGCGGAGGTTAATCCAGCTGGAGAATCCCCCACCAAAAAATCCGCTGTCCAATATGACAATGACTCGGATGCCATGGAGGTCGGTGATAACGATTTAGATGCACTTTGTTTCTTGGCCCACATAAATCTTTTAAATGTCGTATATGTATTCAGACAATCTTCACATATTGTTGTAGATTGCAGAGTTATTCAATATGTAGGCTCGAATATATCACTTCTCTGAGTCAATGATGAACCCGGGAGTCGGGGACTGGCGCGCATAGCGCCGCTACGATCCATGTAGATCAGGTTTATAGAAGCTATTTGTGGCGAACAAAAATGGGAATGCCATCACGAACTGCCTTCCGAAGGAGTCTCAGTGTCACGTTGCGTCCTCACCCTGCTAGCCGGACTCCTAACCTGCTAGCGAGGCTGGAGCGCACTGCTCATCACTCATCAACAAGCGTCCTGACACTTGCATAGGCCATTGATGAACAACGTGAACTTGCAGCTGAAAACTGGTGCGATTCTGTGCGAAGATTCGCGAGATAATTCCGGGGACGGTTTAAGCTCAAGTTTGTTGGTGTCCAAAACAAGACAGTCGACAAGAAACACGTGTAATGGCATGTAATAGTGAATCGAGACGAGCAATACTCCAGTAGTTGGACTTTTAAACAGCGTAGGCCCGGGACCCACTACTATACCGACTTCGCGAGAAAACATCAAATACTAAAGCATTACCATGACTCTACATAGCCCGGGGGCTGCCCAGTGTCAATGCCAGAGGCTCCGTGTGAAATGGCGGTCTGGCATCGACTCGGCCTTGCGGGTATGTCATCCCTCGTTCAAGTTACTAGAGGGTCGGCATATGTTAAGCATCTCCTCCTTTTTTTCGCCGCGGTAGTTGACGACGACGAGTTTGTTAGGATGATTGTGAGCATCGTCGTCTCACTTGAACTTACGAGATGTTCATCAGCACTATTGCAACACCAAGCATTGTACGGCCGCAAATGCCCCTGTACTGGCGGCGTTGATGCGAAGGTTACGCACGGGTTCTACTACTCACCGAGGATGCGTGGCTGATGGGCGACGATATATGACATCCATCCTCCCCGTCAAATTATGAACGTTGTTCGGCCTCTGGAACGTGTTGTTGGAGCAAGCTGTCATCTTAGAACTTAGGCGGTGGATTCCGAGTAAGCCCCATTTATTGGACTCGAGATTTCGGCCCTTGTATTCTGCCGAAACTTACCAAAGATACTAAGAGTCGGTAGTCCATGCCTTGCAGTGTCTGTTATTCATCAATTTCGCTTCCTTGTCAGTGGTGTCGCGTAAGGTCACTGCCTCGAAAGTACGTCGTATAAAGGCTCCCGTCTAGCTCGATGAATATGTGCTGCTGCACAATTCCCCAATCCCGAAGGTCAGCTCGTTCGAGCACAAAACAACCGTGATGTTGCTTATCATATATCATACCAAAACCAGATATGATTCAACCCCCGTCGGTTATGGAGACAGAGTTTTCCCAACTCATGTCCAAGATACGGGAATCAGAGCGTGCATTGGATTCTATGTATCGCAAGGCCACGGGTCTCGAGAAACTACTCCGAAGCTCTGAGGGCACCCACCCAGACATTTCTGTATTGCCAGTCGAGGTTCTAGGAATGATCTTCAAGGAAGCGATCGGACAGTCAGATACATACATAGAGTCTTGGTCATCCCCTTTCGAACCTGACAAACCGCAGTGGCCAGTCATGAGGCCCGAGTTCCTGATATCTCATGTCTCAAAATACTGGCGCGCGGTAGCCATTGGAACACCATCGCTTTGGACGTATATTCACCTCTACGTCAAGCAAACCGTTGACTTAGTCGACTTATACCTCACCCGTTCGCGGGGATTGCCTTTGGTTATCGCCTTCCGACAGCACTTCGTTTGCGGAATTCATCCACGGCAAGCCTATGCGGCAGATTATTCGCGTATCACTACCACCATACTCAACCACATGCACATTTGTCATCGCCTGGAAATACGCACCAACGTCCTTGTTCCAGAGCTGCTAGACGGCCTTGGTCGCAGTCGGGCACCTTTGTTGGAGGAAATTATCCTCCATCATCCACGCGGTGGTATGTGGGAGCCCACATTCTCCTCTTCCTCATTTCCCAAGTTGACGCACCTGGACCTCGGGGAACTGATATCAATTTCGACCACCATGCCGATCAAAACTCTTACTTCGCTTACTTTGTCTGGGCTCCCAGCATTCGGCCTCCCAGCAGCAACCTTTCTTACCCTCCTGTCTGGATTGCAGTCCCTTTCTCGTCTTGCACTCCTCGACGAGGTCGTCGATTTTGATCGTTCGCGTATGATAGATGCTGTTGAAATGCCTTCATTGCGGTCTTTGATACTCAGACCTGGCCCTGACATCTCGCGAATTTACCTGACGGGGCTCATGGAAACGGTTATCACTCCAGCACTTGACGAGCTGGTCCTTGATTTTACCAACGTCTCATCTCCGAGGGAAATCCAGCTGTTCTTGCGGCACCTCAAGCGGGAGGCGCCTCGATTCCTTTCCCTCTGCCATGTCACCATTAACAGCCCATTTGAAGGTTTCGATATCGCCAGTGCCCTCGTTCACACAGCGCCTAACATCGAAGGCCTCTCCGTTTCGAGGTATATCGTGGATTCGGTACTGATGTACCTCTTGCATGACACGAGACGAGAAGCCTTCCCCAAGCTTCGTACATTACATTTTGACAGCCCACACTTTGATTGGGATGTCGTTTTATCCTTCCTGCAGAAGAGAAAGCAACTTGGGAGGCCTTTACGCTGTTTGAAATTTGAAGGGTTTGGAGGCTCGAAGGGCGATGTTCTTGATGAACTTTTCAATACGCTATTGGAAGCCTGTTTGGCTGTATGATTCTTGAACGGATATTCCAGTTTTGTTACTGTAAAAGACTATCGCCGCATGGATTATTTATTTATTTACTGGCAGGTGATGTCACGAGTCGCGTGAGGTGACAACACGCGAAGCGTGACTGGTACGCGACTGCACGCTTTCTCCAATTCCTGCATTCGAACATCGTTAAGTATGGCAAGCACAACCAAAACGCTCACTAATTCTGCTCATGAACCCGGATACACGTGTGTTGCCTTCTCGCGGGATGGAAAGTGAGCCACGTTACATGCAGATGGGCTCTCTTTTTTGACGGGATGTACCGCAATATTCGCGTTGCATCATGTCAAGGCTTTCATATACCGGTGGCTCAGACAGCTTGGTGCGGATATGGCAAATGGATAAGGATCAATATCAGGAACCAGAAGTCGCGTATGAAGCCGACGAGGGAATAACAGCTATCGCAAGTTCTGTACGTCCCTTCTATCGTGGACCATTTCCTCTAATGTATAACCGCGATGCGTGCCATCCTTGAATTCATGTCGCATCAGAACGAGTACTGGTTGTCTGGAAGCAAAGACTCCGAAGTCCGCAGCTACCTTCACGGAAAACCCGATCTCCATGGGTTGATCATGAACGCAGCTGGTGCATGTATTCGGGCCGTTGCTGTCAACCCCGCAGGGGAGCGCATCGCTATCGCAACGGAGTGCGCTCGTTCTTACTCTACATTGTTTGACTGCTTACAACTCTCAGTGAGACAACAATCAAGATTGTGGAATTGAAAGAGGTTACCAACGTTCAAGTTCTGGGTGGCCACAAGAAATGTGTACGCAAGTTAACTTGGCACCCCTCAGGCACCCTCCTTGTGTGTATACTTCGTGTACATACTGGTAGACCACGGACTAACGAACTATAGACTGCTAGTGGAGCTGATGGCACGATCACTGCATGGGACGTCTCTGCACGCGAGCCAAAGATTGAAAAGCTTATCGACGGCATCATTCCGGCCGTAGCAGATACCGAGTAATACCATTTTCCCTGCTTTCCTAACCCATTCTCCTGCTGAGCCACTCTAACTCAGATCATCAGAGTTTATGCATGATTGTTCTGTAGTATGGCACCCATCCGGACAGTATTTCTTCGTACCTTCTAGGACCCACGGTATGTACGGTGCCTTTGTTTGCCTGATTGAACCTAAGAATCACCTCCCGTAGAAATTGTTGCCATCTCGCGACCGAATTGGGACAAGTCTTTCAGCCTCTCAGACCCCAATGCAACAGGCGCCACAACAGCACTCGCACTTTCGGTTAACGGAGTGTATCTCGCGAGTGCTTGTAAGGAAGGAATCCTCATCTGGAGCACCCAGACAAAGCATGTTCTTTGGCGGTGAGCAGAGGGCGCGCACACGGAAAAAAGTCTGACATGATCTTCGTAGACATTCCGGTTCTCCCGATGCATTGATCACGCAGGTTACATTTTCGCCATCTCAGAACCTCCTTGCATGGGCAGATACAGGCGGAATACTCTCTTGGTGGAGGGACCCAATTCCTGCAGGTTCACCAGATCCTGTGAGAGCAACTGCTGCGGGTGGTGTGCAGGGCGTCCCTGTCAAACGCAAGTCCACACCAACATTGTGGGGAGAGGACCCAGTTAACGGGGACGGCAATGGTGTTCCTGGGACCACGAATGGCTATGGAGATGACTGGATAATCGATGACATCGGCATTGGGATGGGAGACGAACATGGCGAGAGGCGAGCTGGGGATGTGGATGGGCTTGTGAAAGAAATGGGTATGTTTATTGAAATAAAGTGTTATTCTTGCTCAGGACAGATTTGGTAGTGAGCATTACAAAGGCACAACCAGCTTTCCAGCCGGGATCAACGCCAATGGATGGCAAGAAACGGTACCTCGGTAGGCTTCCGTTCTTTGTGCACATATTTCACCCAATATGGAACTCCCATGTAGCGTACAACATGGTTGGATGGATTGACGTCACAGATCAGGATACACATCACATAGTCAATATCGGTTTTCATGATCTCTCGGCACGCAAGAGCTACCATTTTTCAGACCCTTTTAAGTATGATGTGGGATATCTAGGTGAGCACATTGAATGTCTTCCGTTCCACCTCTGTTGATAGGTACTGCCTAGGTGAACGGGGCGTGCTTCTCGCTTGCCCACCTGAGCAGGATCACCCCGCCCAGGTGCTATACAAGCCCTACGGAACTTGGTCAGTCCAGGGTGATTGGACTTATATTCTCCCTTTGGGTCAGCATGTCCTCGGTCTAGCTGCTGGAGGAGAAAGACCTATGCGTTCATTGCGAGATCCGTCGTCGTCTGGAGGGGATATCCAGGGTCAAGGGAATGTTGTGATTGCCACCAGCGCTGGAGACCTCACGTTTTTGAGTGGGTCCGGTCTTGAACGTATCGTGTTAGGTCTGGAAGGCGAGTACGTAACTATGACTGCTGGAGAGGAATACGTGGTGGTTATACATAGACCAGGTGCCACTACCATCGATGGTAAGTAGTTATAATCTGTATGTTGTACGACGTACTCAATCATTTCCCGCTAGGCTCACAAGGGTTGATGGCAACATTGATATCCTTCGATGACTTTGAGGTGCTCCAAGCAAAGCCATTACCGATACCCAAAGGCCATGTGCTTAAATGGATTGGTATAACTACTGAAGGGGTGCGTTTTTGCCGTCTTCGCCACTCTGTGATAGTGACGCCTTGGTAGGCTCCCGCAATATATGATTCTGCCGGTTTCGTGCATATTATGATCAACTTCCGACGGCCCAACCGTGCAACCTGGGCACGCCTACTGGACACAAATACGCTTGAACGTAAGCAAGGGAAGGACGAATCGTATTGGCCAGTTGGTTTATCCCAAGATACTCTAACATGTGTCATCTTGAAGGTACTTACACATATCTTAATTTTTGTTTCATGGGTGGAACCTATGCTTGTCACAGGGCAGACAAGAACATCCAGGGTTTCCAAGACCGCTCACGCAGGAACTGCCTGTTAGACTCCCCTTCCGAAACAAAGATCCAGTTGAATCTTCTATTGAAGAGAGGTATGTTGATATTACATTCTCCTTGCTCCTTGCTTATATCTTTGAAGACTTGCCCGAGAACGGATGCACATCAATCTGGCTCGCGACGCTCTAGGTGATGAGCTGACGTCGTCCGAGCTGGATAAGCGAGAAGTTGAACTCGATAAATCGATCATTAAACTCATTCAAGCGGCCTGCAAAGCGGATAAAGCGCCTCGTGTTCTGGAGTTAACCAAGCGTTTGCACTTCACACACTCCATAGCTGCTGCTAGCCAGCTCGCAGGGTTCTATAAACTGATAGGTCTTCAGGAGAAGATTGATGCGATTAAGCGGTGGCACGAAGATGGACCAAGCCAGGCGGAAGAGGCAAGGGAACGGAGGCGGCGACTCGAACAAGAAGATGTATACATGGAACGTCCGAAACGACTGCAAAATTTCAACCCTCCTCCCAAGATTGAGAGACCGGGATTAACGCGCTCAGCAGGAGTCGTCGAGCATTCAGAATTCACTAGCTCGAACGCGCCTGGTCTGCTATTCAATGCACGATATGCTCAAACAGCTACGCGCTCGGCTTCCCCTGATGGGAAGAGGAAACACGATGAAATGGACGATTTTGCATCAAACGGTTCCGATGCAGATACCAAACGACGGGCAGTCGGCGAAACCGATGCGAGCGTTCTCTCTCCCAAACGTGAGCAAGTCCTTAAAAAGCTTTAAGAGATCACGATTGAATGTGTTTAGGAGACAATCCATTTGCTCGTAAAGCGGCTGGGGAGGCAAAGAAGAATCCGTTCGCACGGAAACCCGAGCACATCAAACCAATCCAAAAGAGCGAGAGTTTTTTCAACAAAGTTGAAGCCGTCGAAGCTGATCAAAGCAAACAACGCAAGTTCCTGGCTTGTCACTTTCCCAGTATTCGAACCTCACGCCATTGCATTCAGGTGGCACAAATAGGAAAGGGAAAGACAAGGAGAAGAAGGACGTATCTAGACAGACAACCCTCTTCGGGCTCCCTTCAAAACCACCAGCTGCAAAGAAGGGGAAACTGCTGCAGGAGGGGGAACCAGAAACCGGAGCAAATGGAATTGAGGCATCAACGTCAGTTCCTCAAGTCCCAGATGCTAACATGTCAGAGGTGCCTTCTCCATCAGAAGCCGCCACTCTAGTAGAAATTCAGGACCCCAAAAGGGTTATCACTGGTGATACTCAGCCCACCGAGGAGGATGAAGCTCCAATAGAATGGGAGGCGTCACCACCACCGTCCCCTCGGTAAACCGGATGTGATACCGAGAAAGCCTCAGGAAGGTCTCTCTTCATCTCCGTGACACAAGATTTTTCATTCAAAATCACATTGCGTTCTTCACACTAACATAGAGATCAGTACTCCATCTCCACTAACGACTCCAATGAACCTGGCGCAAGTGTTTGAGGTTACGTTGGTGTTCGGATGTCGTGTTATATACAGCAGGACATTGCACAAACTATGTATCTGGCTAGGCTATCGTTGACAATCTCATTGACAATACTGAGCACTTCCACCGTGGTAATTAGCGCTTGATATCGAATTCCTCGCATCTTATGCGGGCAGAGAATAGCCCCTTGTATTGTTAACTTCAACCTGCCGGTCGATAAGACTAGATTAGATTACCATACGGAGACACTCTTCTGCATGTCCCCAATTCCCCCCGAATGCGGGCTTTCGTCTTGGTGGTTGGAAGGCATGATCTGGTCCGGGCTTTCGCCTATGATGAGCCTCTCCGGTGAATGGCTCAGACATGGTTCATGATAAATGGCGATACATAGCTGTTTTATACACTTTCAGCAGCGCGGCACAGAAACCACCTGTTGACTAGAGCCGGAATGAAACTTTGTTGAACTGGCTGTCCAGTAAGCAATGCATGCGTAGGACAGGACAGCGTCCATGTTACACAAGTAAATGTTGGATGAATGAAACCGAGACGGACAGGGGCTCTCATCGAGAGATATGCACAAAAAGTTTTGAGCTTGGAGTGAGGTTATTGACCATTTCCTCCGTTTGCTCATCGCATTTGGGAGGGTTCGAAGTCGATCTCCGTCATGATGCCACTGGACGGGTTGAAAGACATTGCCCACTCGGTCTCGGGTTTGGGACAGTGACTGGTTGACCTGCCGCGTCTTAAACATTTTAATCGGATATAAATTTGTGATGTTTGCACACTCCCTCATAAGTAAGATAAGACAGTTTGGGACTCCGGGATTGGGGAGCCCTTCAGGCATAACGTCACGACAAGTTGCACCTCCTGAAAGTGTGAGATAGCTTGCGGTGTTAAGGATACCTGTTCCGCCTGGACGACTTGAACGACAAATTAGGAGTAAGTGTTTCAGTGGCACCAACACGGAGACCGACAAGGTTTGATTGATGATACATTTATGTTCAAAGGTCAGCTCTGTACGTGAGCATCATGTCCCAATTGTAGTTTTCGTCGAGGCTCCTCAGGCTGCTCCCCTGAGAAATCCGAGGGGATACATAGTGGCGCACATTCGCAAGTCTTTGTAGAGGAGAAGCGTGAGAGAAAGGATTCATCACGAGGGGGCGTCAGATGTTCCGACAAGGCTGGCAGGTGGCTTCAATGATACGAGGAAAGATATGACAGAAAGAAGATTGTTCCCAAGATACGACCAAGTGCTTGCCTACAAGATGATGCTGAATCGCCGTGTGACTGGTTTCCGTTCGCACGTGTTCAGCACTGTCGGAAAAGAATATGTCCTCCTGCTGAAACCGGTGTCTGCCCTGCCCAGTAATCGCCCTACCGTCGTTTATCATGTCATTGTCTCCAACCGCTACAACCTCAAATAACTCAGACGTGCCCTCAAAGCGACGTCGGACGAATAGCATAGGAGTCAACAACAACTCTCAGCAGGGCATGACCCAATCACCCGCGGAGGAATCAGCTCACTTCCCTCCATCCCAGTCTCAGGTTGCGCACATACCGAAGCGTGGTGCCAGGGCCTGCACCGCTTGCAGAAAGGGCAAAAACAGATGCGAGGGCGAGGTAAGCTCTCTAGACGGCCCTTTGTATTACCGTCCCGCTATTAACTCACTTGGCCCGACCTTCCGCGCCGGCCCGGTACGGTTGCGGATAGGCACCTTGTCGTCGGTGTCAGCTAAGTGGTACACCATGCATCTTTGAGAAGCCGGAGAAGAAGATTGTTCAGCCAGTATCTGGTGCTAGCGTGGAGTATGTTCATATCGAGAAAATTTTCTCTTCTCTGACAATCGTCAAAATAGGCGCCTGTCACGCCTCGAGGGCCAGTATTTGGTAATTTGCAAAGTGTCTATCGTTAGAGAGACTCTCAGTTGAATCATAGGTCATGCAAAGTCAGATGATTGGAATGCAATCCTCGTTGGATCGCATCCTGTCTGTGGTACAAAGTCAAAGTCAATCCAACAATCAGCAGCCTGGTTTCACCACAAATGCAAAACAAGGATCTGGCCGTGATTCTGGTCCTTCCTATACTCCTCGTAATCGGTAAGTCGGATATGCTCAAGGCCGGGGATTATACCAATCCATTTTCCCATTCAAGCTTTCCCCCCCTCCCCGGCTTTGCTCCTCCGGTATGTCTGGCTTGCTTTTCAAAGCTACGCCGTTCAACTCTGCGTGCAGCCACACAAGTACGCCACGTATGGAATTGTCCCAAGCACTGCAGCATCATCAGAAGACGAATCCGAGGACACACTCCCACGCGCTACACTTAATGCCCCTATCGAGGCTCTTCAAGGGTTGGCCAATGCAGCTGCAGAGGCAGCAGCAGCACCATCTACTGCTCCTCCCGTGTGAGTCGTGTCTCAACCAGATATGATCTGCTTTTCCAACCGAGTTGGCTCAAGTGTGAAGAAACGGCAACGAGCAGAACCGATTCCGAGGAATGCGTTCCCACACGTCATCGAAAAGGTAAGTAACATCATGGGCTTCCCTCGCATTTCATACAAGTCTGACGGACCTACTCCCAGGGGCTCGTTTCCGAAACCGGAGCCAGAGAGCTTTACCACATGTGAGTTTTCCTTGACCATCCTCTTGCTTACGTTGATTTTGTACAGTTTCTTTGCTGGGTGCCATCTTTTCATCCCACTTTTTGATCCCAGTTACGATACGTTCGAGAGTCTAATGGAGCGTACCCCGTGGACTTTCGATTCTATTCTCGCCATTGCCTCTAAAATTCGTAGTGGGAATGCTCCTCTTAGTCCCACATTTTACAAGTGCTTGGAGGAGGCACAAGGCATTGCCAGATCATCACTGTTCGGTCCTGTAGTCAGGAAAGAAGCAGTGATGGGTGAGCAGTTTCGCATTCGTGAGATTTAGTGGATAATGTTGCCTTTGCAGGGATGTTGCTTCTTGCTGCCTGGAGTACGAACGGATGGCTCCCAAGTGGCCATGCGATGCGCATGGCACTAGATCTTGGTTTACACCGCGCGCTAGAAAAGCTCGCCGATAACTCGGGAAAACAGCGCTCCGAAGAAGAAGAGCGGGACCTTGGTATGTAAAACTGTTGATGGTGCGGAATTCAGCTAGAGAGCGTCTTATAGTTGTATCCGCGCGGATCTGGTTGTGTCTGTACTGGTTCGATCATCAGTATGTTTCTTCCAGGGCTGTTCTTCACAACCTGATCGTTGTGACATAGAATGAGCTTGGGGACTGGTCGACCCATTGTTCTACGAGATGAATGCTCTATCAAGCACTGTCGTGTTCTTCTCACACATCCTATGGCATCGCCCACAGATGTCCGCCTCATCTCGGTTGTCGAATTGATTGCTCAGAAAAGTTTGTTTCGTTTCGTTGTCTTCATTGACCTTGTATGACATCATCGCATAGCTCAAATATACGAGACTCTCGCGCCACTGAATGGGGAGGTCAACAACAACACACTTGCCTTCATCCGCAGAGCCAACGTTGCCCTTGATAAGTGGTGGGCAGATTGCGACGAACTACATTGTAGGCACTCTTTCTGATGCGTAGAACTCCGCTCACACACTTCTCTAGGTCACACCATGGATGAAGAATCTTTGTTACGCAAAATTCTTGCCGGAGAACTTCATTATGCGAAGCTTTGGCTAGTTTGTGTCGCACTGCGTGGGGTATCATGGGACAAGATGCCATTTGAGCAGCGCGAGCTCGCTTTCCAGGCCAAGGATGCCGCGTTCAACTGTTTGTCCATCTTTTTGAACTCCACCGCGTATCGGTATGTCACACCGTTCGAATCATCTCGACAGATACCGAGTCAAGTCTGTTACAGAGCTGCCCTCCGTTATGCCGTGCACGACAGCCTTGTCACTTTGGCTTTTTCTGGCTTGTTCTTACTAAAAATGGCCAATCTTTTCCCTACAGAACTGGACTTGGCTGCGATAATGAGCCAAGTTGAACAGTTGGCACAACTGCTATCCGATGTGGCAGCGGAACGGTCAGCTTACGTGGTTGCTTGTTCTTCGTAAACGTCTCTCTGATACGTGGAGCGCCCAGTTATGCACTCACGCTACGAATCATGCTTGCAAACCTTCGCCGCAAAGTAGGCATGCTCCCCGGAATCGCCACGCCAATCCAGAATTTGCCTCCCCCCTTACTGCCGGAGGGTATGGTTGGCCCGTACGTCGACACACACGCCGTGGGCCCACCTCCATTGACGATGGAAGAACTTGGTTTTTCCTGGCCGGGTGATCGCGGCATGTTTAACCCTTCAACGATCCCGGTATGGATACAGGAGCAGGTGTGTGATTTCTCCTTGGCACTGTTGGAGCTTCACCTCACCATTTGGCCACTCCACGTTTTAGAGTCTCACAGACCTCGGCCTCCCAGTCAACGGCTTTGATGGCATCTTCTTGAATATGCATGGAACAAATGGTTGGTCCGGGGGGGACCTTGCACCTATACACGAAGCCTGGTGATTATCTTAACTCTTGTTTAACTTTTGTACTCGTAGAGTTGACGGTTCTTTTTTCTTGCGCGATTTCATGTCTATGTACAAGGCAATCAGGGGCGTTCGCTTGTGCCGCGTGATCGCTCCCCGGTTCTGGCGCAAGATGGACCCTGTTTTCCGGTCCTATCGCGAGATTCTGATGTTCCAAACTTTGTGAGATTCGCCCTTGTACTGTGCTGTATCATTAAACTGGATTGTGGCGCCCGTGTCTATATACAGTCTCAAGTTCGATGAGATGTATTGTTTGTACGTACCTAGGTCTTGTGTCGATGCTTCATGTATCATGTTCTGGCTGAACAACTTCGGAAGAATGGGAAATACATCTCTGAGTGCAATTCTGGGAACGTAATAGGTACACGATTGCGTAGTAGTGGCGGGATGATGATGAAATCCTTCACTCGTCTTCGTCGCTGTCTTGTTCTTGAAGGAACTGTAATTGTCAGTATGACTTTGAAGGTAGAGAAAAGGGCGGAAACAATATCATGCCTTGACGAGCGCCTCAGTGCTCTTGAGGAAGTGTTGCCTCCCTTGAGGCTTGGATCCCTTCTGGTACCAATAAATGATGGCCTGGTCTGAGATGCAGTCCTTGTTGTATAAAACCTGTGCACGAGGTGATCAGAATCGACGCCGTGCACACAGCAGAAGATATATGCCTTGAGGATCTGAGGGAATGCCTTCATGATGCGCGTATCCTCGTAGCAGTGTACCTGAACTTGATTAATCAAGGCGACCTCGACCTTTGGCCCTTTGGAGAATGGCTCGAGAATGGGGGAGAATTTCTATCCAGCATACGCAAGTCAGCTGGCGGTGAGCTTCGAGGTACGGATACGGCGCGTACCCCTACTTCACGCAGGGCAAGGCCCTCTATCTGGTCCGGCCGGGCACTCCAATCTACGGAAGCCATGAGACCCTGCCAGATACATTGAATTAGCTCCGTGTCAGGGAGTGATTGCTCCTCTAGCTTGCTCTGTATCGCTGAAATGATCTGATCCGGGCGACCCAATCAGTTGTCCCAAGCGACCAACCAACCAATGTACACGTACGACCTCCGCAGACTCTCCGTGTCCAGAAAGACTCTTGAGTTCAGCTACGATGCCTTCTTTCGCGAGGGCGTATTGCTTCTTGGTGTACCATTCTGCTACCTGGGGGAGACCTTCCTTTCTGAAGAAGTCGTCAAGAATTTTGGCATCCCGACGGTTGAGGGGGAAGAAGAGAAGGAGATCCTTGATGTTGCCGCGCTTGAGAGCAGCAGAAAGATGATCCATCGATTGATCGGCCAGGTAGGAGCGGAATACAATGGCGAGGACGGCGACAGATGCGTCTGGAAGGCTGGTCACGTGGCCAAATCGATGGCACGAGAAGGAACGAAGTACTGACCGTTTTTGACGAGATGATCCTTGGTAAGACTCTGTAGGCAAGCGGTGCCAGTGATGCCTTGGGAGAAAAGGAGGCCAATGGTGATGGCGAGCTTGTCACGCTGGTCGGGGGACCAGCGGTTGATGTATTGAAGGAGACTGGGGAGGGTTTGCTCCTCGAGAGGCTTCTGCAGATATTTATACCTAACAGAAATGAGGTATGAGCACCATCCAGGCATGCCGTACAGGTGTACCTTCTGATGAGTTTGTTGAGGACTTCGACATATTTCTTCAGGTCCTCGATCAATGCAGGGTCCTTTGCATTGAAGATGGTGAAGGGGGATGTGGGTGCCCCGTCATCGATGTACGAACCGCCGGGCTGGATGAGACCGCCGACGAGGATGATTTCGAAAAGGGCATCTGCATATTTCAAGAACTCGAGTGTAGATCCAGCCTGTATGAGCTTTGCAGTAAAGGAATCAAAATCGTTCTGTGGGACAGTTTCAAGATGTTTATAGAGTTGGTCTCTGAAGACTGGAGACGGAGATGAGCGTGGATACATGGTGTGCACAAGGGGGAGTGCTTGCCTGATGGTTCGTGCTTTGCTTGGGCTTTGACTGCACCTTTCCTTGCCCTTATCTTTACCCCCTGTAACGAAGGCTTTGCATTGGCGGATTGCTGAGACATCCACAGTTTTCGAGGGTATCGAAAAAGGCGGACAATCAGACGAAGGGAGGAGGAGAAGGTGGACTGGTCGGAGATACCCGAACACACCGAAATCTACAGCTCTGTCGCGGTGCACGTGACCGACAATATGATGAGTGTGGTCGATCTCCACTTATCTCTCTCTTCTTCTTCTTCCCCATCCACGACCACCCCCATGGCGACACCTCGCTTTTCAGATTCTCCAAACGCTCGCTCAAAGTCGATCACTACCGCAGATGGTCTTGACACCTTCGGGGTATGTTTCTTCAGATCCCCAAACATGCGAGATAACCCCATCCTGTACTTCGTAGATCCTCAACCAGCACTCTGTTGGAAACACTGCATTCCAGGTCGGCGTGTCCGAGGACAAGGGTACGCGCAGGTACATGGAAGACGCGCACTCTTTCGTCGTCGATTTCGCCAGCGTCAGAGGGCAAGGATTCTTTGCAGTGTTTGATGGTCATGCGGGAAAACACGCCGCCGAGTGGTGCGGCCAACATTTTCACGAGGTAAATGCCACAACTCTACCCTAACCACAGCCGCCTAACCACATCATACTTCTTCACGACAGTACCTTCTTGACTCCTTACGCACCTCCTCGTCGACTACGATCCCTGACATCCTTAACGAGACATTCCACAACGTCGACAGACGTATATCTCGCCTCTGTGAGGAATCCGATGGAAAAATTCACTCGGGCTGCACAGCCGTGACTGTGTTTTTGCGTATCGAGGATGCGGACGGCCGACAATCATTTCTCACGTCTCCGGTCGCCACCCAACCATCTGCTGCAATTCCCAACACAGAGGATACCAAAAGCTCCAGGAGCGGCTCCGAATCTCCTGTCAGCGACTCGGGTGAAGAAGTTTTTGGATCTGACAAGAAAAACAAGAAAAACAAGAAAGCCAAGAGTGTATCACCCACCAGTCGCTTTGCTCGTGCTTTGAAAAACCTCGGCGGAGGTGGCGGCTCGCTGCCACTCTCACCTAGTACCCCAACCCCTTCCCCCTCTCCAGCAAATCACACCAATACCTCCCCTGTGATATCGCCTCCCCCGTCACTCCGCCGCGTGCTTTACAGTGCTAATGCAGGCGACGCGCGAGGGGTTCTTTGTCGGGCAGGAAAGGCCGTCCGCTTGACGTACGATCACAAAGGTTCAGACAAACAAGAAGCCAAGCGCATCACGGACGCGGGGGGTTTTGTCATGAGCGGACGCGTCAACGGTGTGCTGGCCGTCACGAGATCTTTGGGCGATTCCTCTATGAAGGAATTTGTCGTCGGGTCTCCCTACACTACTGAGACGCAACTGTGCGACGACGACGAATTCCTGATTCTAGCATGTGACGGGGTACGTACTCTTTTTTTGACGCGCGCGTGTCTATCTGATGCCGTCAAAGTTGTGGGATATCACGGGCGATCAGGGGGCCATTGACTTGATAAGGAATATTGAGGATGCACAAGAAGCAAGTCAGACACTCGTTCGACACGCATTATCACGACAAACCAATGACAACGTGACTGTTATCGTTGTCCGCTTCAAGCATACTACCCCACGGACCAGTGGGTAGATGACTTGAAGGCTAGCCATTGACTTTACTCGAGCCCATCTGATGTATTAATTGTAACAGTCCCAAGTTGCCCCTCCCGTGTTTCTATTTTACCCTTGTAATCCATCTTGTTTGTTTTGTCGTTGCGTTGATCTTGCCACGAGACGCGATATCGATTCTTGATTCTTATAACATCCAATTCAATTCACTCCACGTTGATTAGCATTGCTGCTTATTATCATGATGGTCAGAGATGAAAATTTTGCCACTAGGCGCGGAAATGTATCCGAGATATTTAATATGATCAACTGATCAGGTCTAGACTCGGAGATATCCAGCAGCTAGGACGTAGTACTACCGTCTCGCAAACTTGCGTCGCAGATGATACATATGTCATTTGTATATCAAGATAGGAAAACCATGAACAACACTTTTGGTACACAACACAATTCGCCGGTTTCTCCGTACAAAAAGCGACCACCGACCCGTCGTCACCTGTTCAAACGTACTGGACGGTGGCGGACTCTCCGCTGGTGGAGACGGACGTGAGAACTCGGCCGTTCTGCTCAATGTCGATTAGGGTGGCACCAGAGGGGGTGTAGGTAGTGCCACTAGGGCCAGAGGCAGTGGCGCTAGTGAAGGTCACCGTGCCAAAGTCCGCAAAGGGAACAAGTCCACCGTTCTCCTCAAAGTCTTCGACGATCCACTCAGCATTCTGCTCACAAAGAGCATAAGAAGAGCTGAGGACCTGCGAAACGGTCTGGCCAGTGGACAGGTTCTCAATGACCGCTATACCAGAAGTCGTAGAGTAAGCAGTGACAGTAGTTTGTATAACGTCACCAGCACTGATGCTGATGCCAGAGAAATCGTAGGCGTAGTCGGGGTACCACTCATACCAAGCTGTTCAATGAACAACGATGAAAACTAATTTGAACTGAAAGTTCGACGTCTCTCACCATCGTACGAAACCTGTCCGTTAGTGACCGTGAAGTCGATACCAGTCTGAAGGATAGCGTTTGCGCAGGTGTCACCGTCGATACCAACCCAAGCAGAGGCAGCACCGCTACTGCCCGAAGGGGTGGGGGCGGTGAAGGTACCAGTGACAGTGGTGAAAGTTCCCTGTTGGTAAAAGGATTAGATTGAACATGACCGTAGATTATGGGGATGATACGAACGTCACCCTCAGCCCAGACAGCACCAGCCCAGTTGGAGCTGTACTGTACGTTGGAGACAGCGCCAACAGGCGACTCGATACGGTTGATGGGTTGCGACTGGCGATTCTCGCGACGGCGAGCAAGGCGAGCCTCTAGCCGAGAGGAAGGAACAGCCAGAGCCGCAGAGGCGAGCAAAAGGTTGCTGAGAAGGGAGAACTTGGAGACCATGATGAGGATAAGGGAACTGTGGATTGTTGATACAGCGGGAGTTTGAGATGGAGAGAGAGCATCCTGCCACCTTTATACGTCTAGCACACGTCTTGAAATTCTCATGAAAAGATGTTGATAGGTATGCTCTGCCTGGGAGAACAGATGGTATCCAGAACACCAACCCGTCCTGATCCTTGTGCCGGTGCACCTGTGACCGATATTATAAACATGTTCATGATCTCCACACTTTGCTTCTATCTTCGCTTCAGATTGATTTTCTGATGTTCATGGAAAAATCCAAAGCTGAGGGACTATGCATTTGCATCTGCAATGAGAAAATGATCAAAGGTGGCCAATCGGGGTGGAGAGGCGCCCTATTCAGATAAGCTGGGTTGAAGCAAAAGGGGACCAGCCCACATGAACGCAGGAGCCTCACCTTCTACCGATATTCCCCCGACGCATGGAGCAAAGGGTAGAATGCGATACGCGACCAGGTGAGGACGCAGTTCCGGCCGTATAACACTACAAAAGTGCGATGTATCTGGATGTCAAGTTCAGTGGGCCGGCGCCCCTGTGCTGTGAGCACGTACATAGAACTGCTGTGGACCCTGTGGCGAGTTTACTCGAAATAAGACTCCTTCGTGGACCACGCGAACGCGAGAGCGCAAACTTGGAAGGCTTGCTAAATATAAGAGCCTATGTGCGACATGGCGGCTGAGGAATGGGCTGGCTTGAACTTTCTTCTTGGCTTCATGCTGACAACCGCCGTGCCAAGTTGCCAGCGTGAAGCCCAACTTCGGCTCCGCTGGCACGGTCATGGAGTATCTTCCTTGAAGGTGCATGGGGTGCGACGTTCCCGCGAGGTGTTGGCGTCATCGTGCCCCCCTGCATAGGCTAGTAGCACTGCACAGCTGGTAGTCGGCGAAGGCGAGTCCTGATAGTTAAGTTGATGCAGTGCAGTGATATGATCGTCAAGATGTGTACTTAGTTGCTATCTACATAGCTACGCGCGGTACATCAATGCATCACGAAGCCTACATAAGTATCATAATCCATTGATCGTGTGAGCGTGTTCCAAGTATACTACTCCTTGATAATAATAAGTTGATATCAAAGACTCCAGCACATGCTACCTCCCCACATGACAAAGTTCCCCCGCGGACGGTAGCACAGTTCTGATATCACGACGTGATATCCTTTATTCGCTTCCTTTCTGCTCTCTTGCCATGGGGAGCACCTTCTCCACCAACAGCATCACGACTTTCTCGTCGCTTTGCTTTCTTTGCCTTTTTAAGTCGCTCTGCCTCTTTGCGCTTCGCTTTCTGGGTCGCCTGGGCCGCATCCGTGAGCCTCGCAAGGCGCTTAAACCCATCTTCGTCACTCTCGTCTTCCTCCTCCTCGCTATTTTCAACATGAGCCTCAACTTCTGATATCTCATCCTGGCGAAACGCGGGAGAAGAGGCTCTCTTCTCGGGGTGCGGGACATGTTCAGGGGAGAACGGATCCGGTTGGATAGACCCTTGTAGTGACAACATCTCGTTTGCTACTGTCAGTCTGTCGAACCGTGTGTTCAATAAAGCACCCATAGAGCAGAAGAACCCGTGTCATCGAGATAGATTCAAAGGAGGAAGAACATACCCAATCACTGTAAATTCAACATAACCATCCGGATCGCCAAGTTTTGATCCTGTCAAATGGTGTACCCAACAACCACTGCTTTCCGCTTCTCGGGTCTCTCCAGAAAATTTCAGCCCGGTGGGATCGATCATCTCTACGTCTCCCTCTCTATCAGCCGCGCCTTTTGATTCGCCGCTTGTATCCCAGTCCCTTCCTTCTCCAAACTCTGGGTCATTTTCTGCAGGCCCATACTCGAACAACCATTGGTCCTGTGGAATATGATGTCGAGGGATCGAGACATTGAAGGTGCGGTGCACAAGAAGGGAAATATGATCAGGAGAACACACGTTCATTCTACCCACTGCACATGAGTAGAACAATGGTGTTCATGCATTGCGGAAGGAAGGAATGATTACGGTATAAGTACGAGCAATGAACGTGATCAAGGATAATGCATACCTAGTTTCATTGAGACTCGGGGCCCCCACACGGTCCCATCGAAGCTCACGTTACTCACAGCAAAAGGGCAATCACCACTTATAGTTGCAGTCTGGCTCAGAAACCGTATGTTTGAATGCGCCAAGAGTACACCTTGCAGGGATGGTATATATCTAACCGTCGAAGGGATGTAATTACCGATTAGCGCCCGCTCATCAACGAAAGAGGCGCACAGTCACAGATTCCAACGCTCACCGCATGACCATACTATCTAGCATTTCTTCCACCCCAGCGCGCAGATCGGAGGCAAAGACAGGGGGGATGGAAAGGACGAGGCTGGCGTTGATTACGCGGAACTCACTCGGGTGGTCCAACGTGCGTGATTTCCCCTTGTCTTTGGGAGGTTTTGGGTTCCGTTTTTGCGACGACAAAGCATCTTCCGAAGGAGGTGCGACCGATTGAACCGTTGCCTTGTGTCGGTTTTCTTTCTTCTTTTGTGATGCACTGGGAGTTGTGTCGAGAACTTCTGCAGGGTGGTGTTTCCGCTTTTTGGACTGAGAACCTGAATGTACACCAGTCATGGTCACCAACGGTTAGTAGTAGTACTTGTCCTGGTAGTCCGAAGTGTCGAGCAATTTTTGATGATCACGTGATTTATGCCGATGACCATAAGCAGGTCCGTTTTGTGCGAAGAACTGAGCCCATTCGACTTTTGACTCCATGGTATGTAGCTCCACTGAGACGGACGTGTCACTTAAATTCATTCCTATCTAGTCCGTGCCAAGGCTCATTGGGCAAATTCTCTTTACTGGCGCCCAAATATTCGGAAAGGCTCTCGCCGCAGCTGGTAAACAAGCTGTTCAAAGTACGATACACGTCTTCCGTTTAATCGAATGGTATCACTGACGCATGTTTTGCCTTGGCTCAATTCCTCATGTGTCGTGCTTTCTCTCTCAGATGCCAAACACCGTCCAGAGGCACTCAGCTCTGATGTCGGAGGCGTACGCAATGCTACTTCCGGTTCGGCAACCGACAAGTTGACGCGCGAACATCGTATGACATTGGATGAGGCTCATCTCATTCTGAACGTGAAACGTGGGGAGGCTATGGAGAATATGATGAAGGCGAGTGGATATCTAGTCATCTGCGAACGCGACAGAGCAACTGACCGCGTGCTTGCTTAGAACTACGAGCATTTGTTCAAAGTAAACGCCCCTCGACCCGCACCAGACCCACCAGCATCCGGTTCACGAGCTGGTAGACCGACACCAACACCACCCGCACATTCACACCACCTACAATCAAAGGTGGTTCGTGCACGTGAACGGATAGAGGCAGAAATGCGTGTCGCTCGGGAGGATGTACCAGTTGGGGCGACAAAACCGGGGACCGAGTCAAATACACCGGGACCAGGACCAAGCTAAACACGCCGTGGACTTCTTACCATACTTTATGACATATTCCCTACCATTGCTAGATAGAACATCTGCCACCCCCATTCATTCCTGTTTTTCAAGCATAGACAATCACGATCACAATTAATGAATAACTGACATTGCAGAATCAGTCGCTATGATCACCTTTTACCGTATAAAACCGCTCCAGACAAAATAGATTAGTAGGCATGATGGCTACAGAGGATGCAAGCAGTATTAAACTGGCTATCGTACAATAGATCATATTTTTCTTTTTCTGCTTCTTTCATCACTCCTCCTTGGCCTGCGACTGACGCCAAGCTTGAACTTGTCTGCTTCGAACAAACCACTGGAAAATCGGCAGAGTGATACACGAAACCGCAATCCACACAAACTGTACGCCAAAGTTGAGTCCAACTGGAAACACAATGTGCAGTCAGGACAGCTCTTTTTCCCTTGGTTGTTTGACGTACTCTGGTTTTTCGTATTAAAGACGACCGCACGGACAGTATTGGAGACGTTGTAGAACGGCATGGCATACCCATATCGAAATATGATCGGAAGCATTTCGATGGGGTAGAATGACACAGAAACATTGACTATGCAAAGTTGTGGTTATGAGTCACTGGACGGTTGCTTAAAAACAATGACCTACCGATGATCCACAGGACAAGAAAGACTGGAACAAACTTGATCGTCATAAGGGTGATCATGGACTCCAATGCGAATCCTCTATCTACTCATGAGAATGGGAACTACTTGGCAAACGAGAAGAAACGTGCAGCGCAGCCATCGCCACCCAGGACATCATCCAATAAATAACAAAACCGGCACCACCATAACTATGCGAGCATCAGTACGGGTTCTGAAAACAATATAAAACCGACTCACTATCGTCCAAATGGAACACCGAACGCCAGACTCAACAAACAATATACGAGCTACAAACATGTGGGTGTGAGAGAAGTATGCAAAACCTTGCTCACTGAGATGAAGAAGTACAGGATGAAGGGCCACAACAAGCGCATCAGTATTAACGACCTTAGTGTCAAACGCCTACCGAAACCACTTTGGGCGTCCGCAGCCAAAAGGTGATTCTGAAGGAATGAAATCAAATTAGCCCGAGTGGCAACTCGTTGAATTGGACCTACTGTTAATATGAACTACACAACAACCAGTCAGCAAGCTTGATGGTGTGGTAAAGTACGCCTACCGCAAGGATCATGAGATATATAAGTCCGACAAAATCAACAGCGGATGCCCTGGAAAGGGTTAGTAACACTCGTCTCGCATGCGACGAGGACATACACAGGAACATTGAATGGCCTGAGGTCGTACACTACGTAGTTAACAGGTAGTGTGACAAGGGACGGTGCGGAGCTCATCAGGCCAGGAAGGTTTGGATGGGATGCTAATTGCCTCGCAAAAGCTATACCGAACACCTGCGTGATGTTCGTGAGTATCGCGTATACCTATAAGCCATTAATGTGTCATCGAAAATCCAAGGCGTCAGAGAAGACTCTTACCATTGGAGAAATGATGGTGCGGCTGGAAGGACATCACCAGGTGTCACATTAACCACAAGGTGTGAATGCTCACTATGCGGCTTCGTTCCTTGCGTCTGTCAGGTATGCACTGATTGCCTGAGAAGTATTATACGCTGCATCGGTGGAGTTTATTGCCGCAAGTAAGTTGGAGGTCGCACCCGGATTAACTAAGAACGATACGTCAGACGATTCCAAAGCTCAAAGTGCGAGGAATATGCACCAGTTACGGCCACCCAACAACGATGATCAAGAAGAGCTATCTGAACGTCCGATGGTCCGTTTGGAAAATCCGACGGGTCTTGCACCAACCATGATAATTGCTCGTGGCCGTGTAACGTCGAGAATGCTTGCGTCACCGCCTGGCCAATCCGTCCCCCGTCAAAATCCTATAGCATACTTCTTAGCGAACGCCCCAAATCCCAGGTTCAGAAGTACTTACCACAACATACCCAGATAGGTTATGAACATTACCGAACGACCTGCCGAGAGCTGCCCAATAGATCGACAAGATGGCCAATATAATGAATATCAGGAGCCCGACAGCTGCAAAACTAATCTTGAGCCAGACCCTCCTGGCCGCAACGGTACCCCTGTCCATGTCGAAAAGTTCATGGGAGAACGGCCGGTCCTGCGTCCCAATCAGCGCGACGCTGAAAAACAAGAAAGAACATCATTATACTATCTCATCCGATGAGGCATAACCGTTATCTGATTCGAACTGTTGGCCAGGATTTGCTAGCGGCATCATTAACGAGTCGGTGGTATGGAATGAGCAAACTCGTAGACTCGATGGTTGCAAACGAGACCGACTTATTAAGCAATGATATCAGTAAAGGGGTTCTGGCTCAGATCTGGCCAGTGGATTAACGGTGTTGTCGCAGATGTCCCGCCTTCAATCCCATACTCGCAGGAGCAAATCAGTGCATGTCCAAAAGATCGTCGTTAACGCGAATAGATGGCGGTATCAGTTCGTCTGATATGTAGAATATTACATCACGAATCGCTATCTTGAATATCGTATCTTCCCTTTGCGAGCAACTCTAAAGGAGCACCAAGAATCAATGACGTTGTCTCCGCCTAGATTTCTTTGGTGGCTCTTCATCAATTTCAACGCGGGATTGACAAACCGGGCATCGACCGGAAACATCAGTTAACCAGGGATCGATGCAAGTTTTCTGTTTGATGATTCAGAAGCAAATAGTATAAAACATCGGGGTGCTCACGTGGAAGACATGGCCACAGGCCAGCAGACGTAATGGCTGGGCGCCTTCGCCAGCATCTTCGAGCCGAGGCAGTGCGTCTCGGTCTTCTTCGGTGATGTTTTCAACTGGAATCACCACCTCCTCTGCGCGGGGCGTTGGCGGGGCGACCGATACATCGTCGTGATCGGGATCTTGTTGAGGAGCTGCAGAAAGTCTCCTCGGCTCTTCGAAGTCCATTAGACAAATCGCACACGCAGCACGATTGCCTTCTAGCCTGACAAAGGGATATTCACACTGCTCCCAATTATCCTCCCATGTCTCGGGTTCTTTAATTGTATCAGGCGTTGACACCTTGGCACTCCGATCCTTGGCGTTGGCATCCGTCACACTGTCCTTCTTCAAAATCCTTCTACGGAAAAACGCAAATCTCTTTCTTGATGCGAGTTCGGGTGGCTTGGGAGGATATGTGTGAATAGGCTTCGGTAGGGAAATGGGTGCTGGCATGCCGTCGGGCGGGGGCGGGATATAGATAACGAGAGGGATGCGGTCGACAAGTGCCTTTGGGAGTTTCCCGATATCGGGCTTGATGTAATGCGGATTCTGTAGCGGATGTCGGCCTAAGCAAAGTAATATGATACTGTAGAAGAGCTTCAAAAAGATAACTTCAGCTTCACGCTGAACAGAAGTTGTCGCAGGACTGACCATGATGAATGGCAAAACCATGAATACAAGAAAACCGAAGAGAACGACTTCCAAGACAAGCAAATACATGGTACACAAAATTCCAAAAGTAAGCCACCAGACAAGAGGGGCAGAAAGGCGGCATGTGTTTACTGAAGTGTACTCGAGGATGTGGGCGGTCAAGAACCATGTCAGAGTGAACATGGACAAAAAGAGGGACAACCTGGCACCAAGTCAGTTTCGGCTCCAGATAAATTGTAGATTGACAAACCGCGCATAGATATGGTTGTAGGGTACTGGGGGATCTTCTGAGTTGGTGGCCGTGGACGTCCCTCTGTCTTGTTGCCTTCGATGCCTTGAGTCTCCAGGACGCGTGGGTTGAGTCTCGCCTGGCTGTGTCGTTGACTCGGAGTCTTCCCTTGGGGCGTTATCTCTAGATCTTGATGAGAAAACATGGACCACAGTAGAACAATATCAACTCACGCAGCCCGTATGCGGAGGTAGTTCCAATATGTCAACCCAGACGACAATGCAAGTCGCACCAACCAAATACTATTCCAGGCAACCAAAGGCCGTCCGCAAGCATGAATTTGATCGATCGTAAGATCCTGTGGGCTCTTGATCACTGAAGCAGCGCTGAGGAGTGCTATGACAGTGGCGGCCTAAGATCCGCCAGGGTAAGAAGGGTACAAAGGGACAAAGGGACAAAGGGAAGCCAACCTGGAAGAAGTTATAAACCAATGTTCCGACTAGCGATACCAACGCCTTTCTGGTCCTGGATGCATCTGGTCCCATGCCTACCAACTCTTTCAGCTTCTGGAAGAATGACCTCGAAGGCGGCTGGCCAGGTCGCGGCGGTGCTGGCGCTGGATGGGTTCCGCTGGGGATTTGGCTGGCCTGCCTGAGCCATGAAGTCGGTCTTGCAGACCATCAGCAATCGATAGAGAAACGATTTAAAATCTGATTTACTCTGCGGGTTCTACATTGTTTATGGGTGAGGAAGGAACTGTTTCCAGACCACGTTGTACGGAGCGGCGATGGGACGCAGATATCCGAGCTCTTGCAGGTTGTGTTACGGTGGGGATGTCCCCAGTTGACTGGGTGCGGCGGAGCGATTGTGAATCGAGGGCGGGCGTATTAGACATGATGAACGTTTAGAGAGAAGGAGCAACGAGGAGGGATGAGGTTCGGGGATTGACGCCTGCGGCGTGTGCTACCAGCTACTAGTGCCTGAGAGCTGAAAAGATCAAAGAGACTGCTGTTGCCCAACACCTCGCCGTACATCCACGTCGGCGCTAGTCGCGGGTGCGCAGCGTGCCGTCGAAAAGTACTAGACAACGAAACTGGCAAGTAGGACGAGACAAAGTCTTGCGACGAAGGCGGGTGTCGGTGGACACGAAGTTCAGCGCTCAGCCACGGCACACACACACACACAGCACTCCTTTTATTTTATGTACATACAGGATTCCGCGAGTTCACTGGACCTTTCCCTTTAGAATATGATCAAGCTCGTCACTTTCGATGCCCTCCATACCCTCATTACACCCAGAAGGCCCGTCTATGTCCAATACTTGGAGGTCTTCGCGCCATTCCTGGGTGTTCTGAGCCCAAGTGCCCTGCAGCGCTCGCTCAAAGCCAGTGCGTTAGCTTGTCCAGTCGCTTACGTCTCACCTACCTGCTTCGAGGCCTGAAGCAAGTACAAAAAGACAAACCTGCCTACCACAGCCAGTTCGGTGCTCACGGGTGGTGGTCTGAGGTCATTAAGAGGACAGCCATAGGAGCAGGTGCTGACCCGCAAGGTATGCGACCGTTTCGTCTCCACACCTGAAACACATGGGCCTTGACAGGATGCATGCAGCAGTGGAAGCATCCCTGAGCGAAATTGTGCCTCAGCTCATGGGCCGTTTCAGTTCCAGTGAAGGGTACAAGCTCTTTGATGATGCACTTCCCGTACGTATGTCGTGAGCTCATCACTCTCACGTTGTCTGGCATCTCTGATGCGCACCCCAGTACGTCAACTGCAAGAAATGGACGTTCGCGCCGCGCTAATTAGCAATTCAGATGCAAGAATGCGTATGTTCTAGCATATTGAATGGTTGGCCCTGTTAATACTACGACCATAGGTCTCGTTCTCGCCGACCTCGAGATATCCCCATTTTTGCATCCTTTGGTCCTGAGTGAAGAAGAGGGTGTCGAGAAACCCGATGGAGAGATATTCCGACGAACTTTCAAGCAATCCCTTGACAACACGACTCGTTTCGACCAGGGTGTACATGTTGGCGATGAACTTCAATGGTAAGCTTGCCTAGCTCTCTTCTCTAATTTGATAGTAACCATCAAAAGCGACTTTTACGGAGCCCGGGCTGCTGGAATGCAAGCGCTACTGATCAGACGACCTAGCCCTGATGGAGATCAGGAAAACAAAAAAGCGGACGAAGATCTTCGAAATGTTAGGGTTGTCTCCAGCTTACATGAAGTGGTTGACTGGGTGAGATCGCAAATTGCGGCGTAGACAACTCGGACGTGCAACTGCTGGGGAATACTTGCGTTGGTTAGATTTAGGGTTGACGTTAAGCAGTAGTTTGTATACGCTATTAGCAACTTGTGTCATTGGCAATTGATATCCGCATTCTTGATTGCGGTAAGCGACAGTGCTCAACATTCAACGTTTCAAAATTGCACCCTCGAGCCGATTTACACCTCGAAAGGGTGATGAGTTGTTTCCTGACACATGGATGCTTCCAGTTGAAATCCACCGACGGAGTTCCGAACAACCTGTAACCATCAAATCCAGACTTCTGAGTTGCGTGAGCTGCATGCAATCTTAGCCTGGCAGTGAGAATATTCATACCTCCGACACGAAGGCCATCTTCCCTGATGGCACCGGAGGTCGGGGGAGTCGGTGCTACCGATCAATTCACGATCGATCATGGAAGCCAGACAATGAAGATTTAAAGGAACACAACGATGGGTGAATTGTACGAGGTGAAGGATTCATTCGACAGTGCGAAATAAATCCTTTGTGATGAGTCGAAGAAACGACGTAAATTTCATAGATGACTCAGACTTGTTGCAGAGTCGTCATCACTTGCTCTCGCAGGAATAATCCGAGTGGATATGTTGCGGCCAGAAAATTTATGGATATAAATTGGGGGCGAAACGTCGAATAGTGCAATCTGGGACTGGTGCTTGCGCTGCTGAAACGAGCTGGAAGACATTAGGTGAATGTGATACATAGTAGGGAGTGAAGAATTGAAACTGCATTAGAAAGAACCAATGTCTGACCACGAGTTCTCTTTCAGTGGCTTCAGGTAGTCCATTCTCATCACAGTTTTCTCTCTAGGCAGGACGATGTCTTGAATTTTTTCGCCCTGCTTGAGCATCGTCCAACGTATGACACGGGGGTCTCGCCGTAGTTTGAGAGCCAACGAATTGAGGGTCTGAGGTGACGTGTCAAAGTACATGGTCCAATAGCTGGAATATGGAGTGAGAAACAGAAATGAAACGTTGCATCAAAACTCACTCTCCGATGGACTGGCTTTTTTTATGTCTCCTCATCACTTGAGGCAGTGTTTGGGTTCCCCAGTATTCGATATTCCGAACAACTCCACCCTGGTCCATCACATGGCGTGCAGATATTCTTACTAGGTCTTTGATGTGTCTCTAAACGGTCTGGTTAGTCGAGTTGGAACATGGCGATGGGCATTGCACTGGGAGACATGTAGCACGTACATATTCCCTGAAATGAGCGGATATACATAGCATCTTGTAGAATGGCATTTTTTTTGGCTTTTGACGGCGAAGGCTGATGCACTCGGACTTTGTCTGTGAATGTTCAAACGCTCAACCTCCGAATGATATAGATTACTAAGCAGAACGGGATATTGGTGGTCACTGGTCACGAGCCACTGACAACAGGCGGGATAGATTTTTAGCGAACTCGAAAGAGACCAAACCAGTCATGTCCATCGAGTGGAGCCCACCGGCCAGATCGGTTCATCGAGTTGAGCTTCAAAGCTTCACTACTCTTCCGAGCACAACCATCCTCACGCCGTCGCCGAGCTACGCAGCATCGGCGGCTTGTTTTTTAATTTCCGACAGACTATGGATGTCGTCGAGGCGCGGTTGGTCAATTGCCTCTAGTTGTTGTGGCCAAGCACGTGTCTATCAGTAAGTGTTTGCCTTTGACTGGTGATTGCGGCCCGCATGTTCTCGGAATTGAGAAAATCGTATTCGATGAGATCCCCCCACACGCGATACGTTTGTTTGGACCATAGCCTCGGAGCGATCGTACGACCATTCCCAAGTTGCCCAACCGTCGTAAAATAGAACGCTCCGCGAGACAGATCATTGCCCGATTTTGAAGTCGCTGGCAAGACTGGTCTATCCGATTACCTATCCCTCTTGGCAGCCAGACTTGACGTGACCCAAATCCACTACCATGGAGGGTTCTGTGCTTGCGTAAGGTGGGCGTATTTGTAACCAGACAGTGCTTCTTCTCCGGTGATAAATGAAATTGATTTAGAGAAATCCGGTCGTATTTCGCGTCATCCAAATAACGGTGCGACACCCACGGACACGTACCTGAGGAGGATTTCACTGAGAATTCTGACCATTTCTGCAGACTGGGTATATTTTCGTGAACGAGCTTGCATAGATCTGTCACCTCTCAGTTTTGACTGCTTATTTATTGCAAGGGTTCATTCAACGCCGGTCAGTCACTACGATGACTCTCTCTGCAGCTGGGCCCATCGCGCAGATGGGCTCGCACCAATACGAGTCAAGACCATTCATAGGTCTCCTCCCATCAGCCTTGGGTGGCAGGCCGTCGGTGGTGATCAGGGTTACTTCAATAGTCCGTTGTCTGTCAACCCTGTCCTTCTATCCCTGCGTCACCACCGATCGTCCCTTTCGTGTCTGCGTCTGTTTCCTGGTCTGATCAAGTTCTGGTGAGACTGTTAATCTAACCAGAAAGCGCCGTAGAATCACCTGGCGCACAACAGTTGCTATATTGTGTGATGTGTTCGCATCCTTCTTCTCCAAGCGGTTTGGAAGTCTCCCTGTGTACTTGTAACGCAGCTCGTTTCTTCCGTGCTACCTGGTCCATTTTCATGCCCCTTGTATCGCCATCGAGTGCAGTGTCGGTCATGTCTCCAGTTTACTGACTCTGGTTTCCTACTTCCCCCTTCCATACTCCGTCCCGCGTGCATGTGCGGAGGTACATGAGATCCTACCTTCTTGCAGCATCGCTTCTCTGTACGTCAATTCGGCCCCATCAAATTAATCGCGCGTTCTGCCTATCCAATTCCCGGTTATTCCTTTTCTATCACCAAGCTTCTCCTTTCCCCTTCTTAAAGCATCGTTCGCGTGCGCAGACACCTTTTCGAGCTTCATCCTCTTCCCCCATCATGTCTGCTTCGCTGCGCCTTGCAGCAGAGGGTAACACTCGTCCTCCACGCCTCCAACCTTCTCCCTCCCTCCCAAATTTGCGGTGCGTCCATATGTATATTGTCGTATGTATTCGGGTCTCTCTTACTCTCGCACCCACGTGACACAGCACGCGCAATATTTCTTCCGACCCTCAGCCAACCACACATAAATCCTCGCCTCAGATCCCATCCCTCAGTCCCGCAAACTTATCGTCCAACCTTTCGATAAAAGACAGCGACCTGCACCCAATCAAACGATCTCGTCACCAGTCGAAGAACCAACACTATCTAACGCCGCCTCTAACCCCTTCCTCGTCACTCAGAAGTGACAGTACGGATCCGGATTCAACAGACCTGAGCGCCCCTAGCGATGGGCAATCCACCTCTCCCTCCCCAAACCTTCTCTCCAGCGATTCTGCTGAAAGCCGTTTCTTGATTGTGAATCTCTTGTTGTGTCACATGCGGGCTAAACTGATAGTGACAATTCAGATCGGGAACGTTCCAAACAACCTCTCCGAGGACGTAATTGGTCCGTATTTCCACTCGCTGGCAGCGCTTCCGGATGACTCGTCCCTGGCTCGGCCAAACTCACAAAGTGTCTCGAATACGGGGAACGTCATTCAGACCATCTATTATCGCTTCCAGGAAAAACGCGCCATTATCCTCGCGTTATACGACATACGTGACGCAGAAAGAGTTAAACGCCTTATAGAGGCTAATGGCTCGCATCCACTTTTTGGTTCTGATGTGGATGACAAACAGAGGCCCTCGTACGAGACCACGGTGGGCAGCCCATGGATGGAGGCGTTGACTTGCTTGTTCGTGACTCCAGATCATTTCCTACAAGTAGGTCTGTCTCGGTATTCCGTACCATAGCGTTCTCAACCTCCCCAGCTCCTTGGTCAGTCAGCGTCAGCCGCTATGACACACACAGAGGGCGCATTTTGTGTGTCAGTGGGTAGAATGATGGCAGAGCGTGATCACAACTATTCCGGCTGGAGTAGAGTTCGCTTCTTTGTGCCCGTAAAACTCAAAAGCGAGCTGGCAAAGTGTGGAGAACTCAAGTCTTTCCGCCTTCTAAAAGAGGACGAAGAGAAATGCAATCAGGTATGTTTTACTTTGAAGGATATCATTGCATGCGTACGGCACTCGGATTCCGATATCATAGTCGCCTGTCTGCTTTTCGAGCTATTTGCCCAGTCACAGGCGATTTTTATTTTATTTCTCTTTCCGTCGATTCGCGTCTAACTATTTTGTACACTCGCCAGCTTTTCATGGTCGAGTACTACGACATTCGTGCGGGGGAGTTAGCATGGGAAAGTCTGGACGGACGGGTAGTTGAGAACATGAGACTTCGGCTCATTCAACGAGATGTCTTACGTGGTGGATGTGGTGGGCTACGGGATCTAGAAAAAGAAGATTTGGCTGGCCTAGAAGGTCATGTCGGAGGTGGACATACCGCGGAGCCGAAGACGCCCACGGCTTCCACGTACTTATCACAGTCGCAAACGATCACGACCTCGAGCGGCGTTCCCTTCCCTCTCCTGAATGACGCAGGAGCCTGCGACTATCCGAGGTCTTGCGAACACGAAGGAGCCAACGCCATCGGCCTGGATGCAGGCTCAGCTGTAATCAGTCATAAGTCCCCCATTCCTGATCGCCAGAAACCCACCTCTCGTTATCCTGTGGACAACATCGAGGCCACCACGGACGAAGCATTTTCCGTTGACCATCCTTACGAGCGCACTGGCCCCTTCGTCCCCGATCAGTCCGGCAGACGTGGATCGAACAATCTCTTTTTTGACGCTGTTCGTTCCCGTACACATCACAAGCTGGCTGACACAGATTACATGCGGACTGCCAGCATGAACCCCACTGCCTTTGATCGCCCACAGGTTTGTCCTTTTGAGGTCGTTCAGGTGGCTGGTGGCGCGACTGACCTGTGCACCCCACCATGTCCGGGAGCCCAGCCACACTTTGTGCATGACTATTTCACTCATACCGACCGATACGCTGGGGATACATCTATGCAGCCCTGGGTCTCTTCGTCCCTTGCTCACGGTATGCAATACCCGGTCTCTTCACAGTCGCCTATGCCCATGTGCTCCTCCATATGTTGGGATGCGTCCACAGGCACTTGGGTCGCTTGGGGCGCGCCAGGCATCCTACCAGAGCAATGGTCTGCGTTTCCACCCTCCCCGGGGTATTATCACGGAGCTACCTCCCAGGCCGTTCCCTATTCTTATCCACCACATGCATCTCCGTCTCTAGCCCATCACCCGTACGGCACGACGACCAACCGTGTATATCCCACGACGTATCCGGCTTCTCCGCGGGCTCCTCCAGAGAATAATCAACTAGACATTCGCAAGATAGAGCAGGGCCTTGACACACGAACCACGGTCATGATTAAGAACATCCCAAATAAAATGACCGATAAAGAGCTGATTGCGTACATCAACAAAAGTTGTCCTCGGCGTATCGATTTTCTCTACCTGCGAATGGACTTCCAGAACGGTACGAAGCCCATAATGTTACATGGGTTTCATGGAATTGATATTGCTTGCTCGGTAGGATGCAACGTCGGATATGCATTCGTCAACTTTATTGGTGTAGAGGATCTCTTGCGGTTCGCAAAGACGACGTTGGGTGAAAAGTGGTAAGCCGTAAGCCATATCAACGTTTGAGCGGGCCATTATATCATGTCACAGGAACATGTACTCCAGTGAGAAAGTGTTGCAAATGAGTTATGCAAACTACCAGTAGGTCTTTGTGCACTAAATTGTCTGACGTCGCTAAAATGGATACGGCATTGACAGGGGAAAAGAAGCACTTGTCGAAAAATTCAAGAATTCGTGCATCATGGATGAGCGTGAGGAGTGGCGTCCAAAGATATTCTTCTCCGATCCCGGTCCGAAGCAAGGGCTCCCGGAGGAGTTCCCAAAACCCACGCACATGCGTAGAAAGGAACGGAGCTCCTATAATCGCGGGGCACTATTTGTGCCAGGCATTAATGGCGGAACGGGATACCCCAAGACGTTCTTGAATGCCACGAGTTCTCATCAACGTACCAATCGTTCATCAGCAACATCACAGGGCGACGGACGACAACGAAACCCCAATTATTCCACTAGTGACAGCAATGTGTAGTGACAGCCGCCGGCGTCACTGTTGGCCATGAACGTCTCTTGCACATTGTATGTGGAAGCTCCGTCCGCCATCTCGTCCCTTTACCCTGATTCCGCGCTGCTTCATCTGATCACCTTGTCCCGTTGTATACGTACTTTATTATCTTATATTTTAAGTACTAACTGACATCAACGCTCTGTTTCGCCCGTTCTCTCATGCATGTCTCGATCCGCCGTTTTTCTGGTTCGGTGTCGTCTGCCTATATTCAGTAACGTCGAGTAGCGTAATTTATACCTCAACTGCCCCTCGATCTGAAATAAGGTTCGTTTCCGCCGAATCCGCGGATGATCCGCGGAACTGTAAACCTTCGCTTTCCTGGAGGAAAACATTCGGAGATGAAACTGACATCGACATCGACACAAACAACAACGATGTGGTTGGAATGCGAGGCGATTGATCGTGTCGTAGATATTAACCTTTGTGAGGTTGGAGTTTGTCAAGGTGCCAATGCTCAGTGGCACGGGTGAGACTCTCTGTTCGGAGATGGGGGACGAGCGTCCGAATCGTTCAGTGTATCGGGAGATGGTCGTAGGGCCAGGAAGGTAATGTCCCATCATGAAGAACATAACAGAAGCAAAGTCACTCTGACTTGCGTAGGGACGACTCAGCAGCAAAGCAAAACTCCCAACATTTGATCCCCCATATCGATGATATCGATATGGAGGCAAGTGTAGGTTTTCCTAAAAAGGAAAATTTATACACAGTGACCGCTGTCGAGTTTGCAGCCACCGCCGAATCACCGACTGACTCACGCCCAACAGCGACGAGCCCATTTTGCACATCATCGCCAGTCTTTCCAGACGTTCCATTTCCATTCAAGATGGAACCGCCGTCTTTACCCAAGGTAGAAGAGGAGAAAGCTCGCACCGCACGGCGTCTCAAGCTCAAGTCCTTGAACCTCTCCCTCGACACCCCAGGTCTGTCACGGCTCTAAAACGGAACTAATATGTCTCACCGCCGCAATAGAGTCCTCGAAACTTGACTCGTCTCTCAAGCGTCACACCGCGCTCATCAAGCGCATGCGCCAATCAATCGGTTCAGATAACCGCGACCAGATCATCAAGGACATCGACTCACTTTCGCTCGAGAAATACATCGACGAGATAGCCGGCGCTGCACTCGATGGTATCGCGCGATGCAAGACAGAGAAAGACGTCTGGTCCGCGGTGGAGGTGAGGGATCCCAAATGGGCGTTTAAAATTGTACTCACATGCTTCCAGGTCATATGCACCCTCCATAGACGATTCCAAACTTCGTTCTCCCCTACTTTTGTTGACATGTTAGCTTCCGCAATCGCCGCTCCCTCAAGGGCAGCCCTCTCTGCCCTTCCTTCAGATCAACGCGAGAAGGAGGACGCTGCAAGGATCACCCGCCAACGACCTGTCCTTCGGGTGTGCTCCGAGCTTGCTCTCGTGGGTGTCATCGTGGATTCTCCGACCAGGAGTGGTGGCGAGTGGATAATGAAGGCTATTAAAGAATTGGTACAACATATCCTGCTCCGTCCCACGGGTCTAGACTGATATCCAACATAGTTATCAAACGATCCCACTCTGTCGTCTCTCCCTTTGCTTTCAACATTCCTCAAGTCATACGCTCGCCCGTATCTCGGATTGATGCCTGCACAAACCAAGCAAATACCTAGCGACTCAGAACCTGGCACTCTATCCTCAATCATGACAAGTGAAACTCAAGGAAGCTTTCCTCCCCTTCTTGATGAAGACGAAGAATTTGTAGAACAGGACATACGTGATCGGTTCAAGCGCATGTGTGAAGGCTATTTCGACAATGTGGCCAAGAAACTAGTTATGGAACACAAAGTACGCGGGTGCATTATCCTCTCACAGTACCTGTGCTCCAACTTGAGTTATTTATAGCGCCTCCAAGAACAGGACCGTCGCAATCATGAAGCATACATTCGTTCTGGTGAAATATTCGAAGACAGGCAGCAAGCATACGAGAAAATGACCAAGGGATACGAAAAGCTCCTTGCAAGCTGCCAGACGTATGTACAAATCCTCGCGCCATGTTTACCATTAACAGCACAGCTCCAGCCTTTCTGAGTTGCTCTATCTTCCTATGCCTGCGCTGCCAACTGCCTCCCAGAAGTCGGACTCGATCCAGATAGGGTCAAATCCTGGTGGAATACTTGGGGACGAATCGGAAGATATTTCGCTTGCGTCTGGTGGAAAGTGGGAAGATGAAGAAGAACGAAAGTTCTTCGAGGACATTCAGGACCTAAAGGATTTTGTTCCCAAGAGTGTTCTTGGTATCGAATCAGAAGAAAGAACCGACAAGGCAGCCGACGAAGAGAGAGAGAAAGCTGAGAAGGAAAAGGCAGAAGTGGAGGCGAGGAAACTGGAACAAGAGCTTGAGGGACTTAAAGCCAATGGGGATATCCATACTAATGGGAATTATCATCCCAGGGAAGGACTGGACAGCCCAAACGACGAAGAGGACGGGTAAGCCAAGCCGAATTTTCATGGATTTCTACTCGACGTGTCTCACTGTGACGCGCTAAAACTTTCAGCACAGTCACGCCTACATCAACGTCTCCTAAACCTTCGACTCCCCCGTTGTCTCCTGAACTCGCACCGCGGGGTCCCTCGCAACTTCTTACTGCCCTCTTGGCTCGCCTCCCAGATACCACCAACCGGGCAATGATTGATCAAGTCGCCGTGGACTTTGCGGTTCTCAATTCCAAGGCCGCCAGAAAAAGACTCGTCAAAGTGGGTTCCATTCCACGGATCTTTCCTTGGGCAGTTTAATAAGTTTAAACTAGTTCTTGACCACCATTCCAAAGAACAGAACCGACCTCCTGCCTCACTACTCCAGGCTGGTCGCCACCCTAAGTAAGTACATGCCGGACATAGGATCGGAACTAGTCGCTTCTGTGAGTCATCCCATCCAACTCGTTGCAATTCATATATTGAACAATGTACCAAGTTGGATGAGGAATTCCGGTATTTACAGAGGAAAAAGAATGTCGTTAAAGAGCTTGCCGAGACACGAATCAAGGTATGTCGTTCTGTTTGGTGATGGTATGTCGCTTAACCCCCCCCCCTACCTAAACAGAATATTGTCTTTCTGTCGAACTTGACGAAGTTCCGCATCGTGCCATCTCACTTGGTATTGCACATGTTCAAAGTCTGTCTCGATGACTTCTCGGGCAGGAACGTAGAAAATATAGCCCTTTTGCTTGAAGGATGTGGGCGCTTTCTTCTACGGAGCGAGGATACCAGAGAAAGATTCAGTACCATGGTGCGGTTTTAGCTGCGCATTGCATCAACTCTATCGGCAGCTTACTGTTATCTAGCTCGAGCTCATGAAGCGCAAACAAAATATGCAGCATTTTGATCAAAGGCAAATCCTCCTGCTCGAGAATGCCTATTACCAGGTTTGAACCTATATAAGCAATCTAGGATTGGACACTGAGTATCTATTAAGTGCAATCCCCCAGAACGTGCCCCACGTGTTGAGAAGGAACGAACTCCGATCGAGCTTTTCATTCGCTACCTTGTATTCGATGTCCTTTCCAAGAAAACCATCGATAAGGTGCTCAAGCTCATTCGGAAATTGGATTGGGACGATCCTGTTGTACAGCGCTCTTTGCACAAGGTTTTCACGAAACCCTGGAAAATTAAATACAGCAACGTTAGTTTGCTTGCAATGTTGACGTACGACCTACAGCGCTATCATCCTGCTTTCGCCATATCCGTTGTAGATCAAGTACTCGAAGATATACGTCGGGGGTTGGAGCAGAACGTATACAACACGAACCAGCAACGGATAGCAACAATGAAGTACCTCGGAGAATTGTACATCTACCGTCTGGTGGGCTCTAGCTTGGTGTTCGACACATTATGGTTACTTGTAACATTCGGACATCGTCAGTCTCGCTCCCATTCGCACTGCATCCTCCGCACTCACATTTCGTCCTAGCTGACGGGCAGCCATTGCTGCGTCAACCCTCCACACTCGATATGCCAGATGACTTGTTCAGAATTCGCCTGGTCTGCGTGATGCTAGACACCGTTGGCATGTGTTTTGACAAGGGCAGTCAGAAAAAAAAGCTCGATAACTTTTTGATATTCTTCCAGGTGACTGGTCTCTGTTGTTCAACTTGCAGAAACACTGACACCAGCCTCAGTATTATGTCTTATGTAAAGAAGAGCTGCCCATGGATGCGGATTTCATGCTGTCGGACTCCCTTGACGTAAGGCAATTTGTAACTTTCGTGACGATGACCTCACCGCTGTGCAGGCTATCCGACCGAAATTAGCGATGCCGAAGTCCATCGAGGAAGCTGCCGCGGCAGTCGATGAAATGTTCAGTACCGTCATGCAAAATGCTGGATGTGAGTAGTCCTCGTGGTCTTTCCTCTTTTTAGCTGAGCATGTATCGAAGTAACAACTGAGGGTGATAGTGGTGATGATAGTGAGGATGATGGGGAACGGCCTCAACAAGATGACGAAGAAGATGACGATACAGGTGGCCAGGAGTATGCAGTAAGCATTGTTGTGCGAGTCTCCACAAAGAAAGCTACAGAGACACCTTTACACAGGCTGAAGATCGCGCACCGTCGCCAGAACCCGTCGTGGTGCTCTCCGCTCAGGAATACCTCGGTCCCTCAGAGGAAGCTGATGCAGAGTTTGCAAAAGAACTTGCCAAAATCATGACGGATTCGTCTGCTGAGTCGAGAAAGATTGACAAGAAGGCAGCCTGGTGGGATTCTGCTGTACTACCTCCGGGTGCCAGAAAGAGGCGCGCAGATGACGGCGAAGGAGATGCTGACGGCGAAGGCAACGCAACTAATGGCGAGTCGGTGATGAACTTCACCGTGATCACAAAGAGAGGAAACAAGCAACAGGTTTATCAGTCAAATATCCATGCATGATCTAAACTAATCTGTTTGATAGATGCGACATCTACCCATTCCTACAGAATCTGCTCTAGCGGTGCATACTCGTTCGGCACAACTTCAGGACAAAGAAGAACAGCAATATATGAAACGCCTAGTCTTGAACTACGAGCAGAGCCAAGAGGTCGAAGAGCTGAAAGGTAGTTTTCCTATGGCATCTGGCAATCTAACATTTTGGTGACGACTTACACGACAGCGTTGGAAAATCGAAGCCGGACTAGTGCGATTAAAATTCGCTATGTTGGCTAACAGGCGATGCCTTGTCGCACTGGCGCAGGCCAATATATCGGCGCATTACAGTAGCCTTTTCGCTCGATCGCGATCACTGCGGTTCTCCGCACCCACTTCCCGGCTTCGCACTTCCAGTCAAGACCCACACTAGTCGTCATGACTTCATTGCGGTGTCTTGGGCGTAACCCGTCTCAACGTCCACCGACTCCAGGTTCAGTATCCATGTTGACGACCTTATGTACTTTGACGACCTCAAATCATCTATACAGCAACCTTCTAGTCACAGGTGCAATGCAACCATGATTGTAGCACTTTACGCGACTTGCATGTTTCCAGAACCCCAAAATATGATTCCTTTCTTTAAGCCTCGAGTTCCCCTCCAAGTCGATTGCAGGGCCAAGATCCCAACGAGCACCAGTGAGTTAAACAGCATTGAGGTGGGTCTCTGATCTTGGTAGCAGTGTGTTCTTTTCCAAGTACGGATCCTATACTGCAAGTAGTACTTGTATAGTTGATGTTAGTTGCTGAAAGCGGCGCTACACCACTTTTCGACGATTCAGACGGTCCTGCCCGGCTGCTCCCTTCTCTACGATGATGGCTAATAACGTTCCGGTCTGTGTCTATCGACGGTTTGCCTCATAGATGGTCTGGTCACCACTGAGACTAGACGCTTGATCGAGCTCGATAAGCGACTAAGTACTGTTGTACTAGTTTATAACGCGAAATGGTTATATACATAACGCAGCCTATCGTAACGCCTGCGTCTTTGAGATGGTGATTGAAACGCAGGTAGTAGTCACTGTGACGCGTCTTTGAGTGATGATACAGTATCAAAGATCTTCGGCTTTAAATCCAAGTCACGACGAGACAGACTCGTAACGCCAGCTTGTCTAGATCACTTTATCTTCCAATCTAGCCATTGTCAAAGAATCCGAGGACTAACTTGTCTCTCCGACCTGGCGAACCCCATAGGCTACGGTCTTTTCATGCACGATTCTGACGACAACTACTTCTCGGACGACTTGGTGCTTGATGACAAGACACTCGCTGTTCTTGATGAGGAGGAATCCAAATTCAAACGTATCACCAGCGCCCAAACTCAACAACGTGTTGCGGTTGCGCCTCCAGCCAAGCGTCAAAAGACGACGGGGTCATGGCAGCCTCAACCCGGGTCGGTTGGTGGCAGGACGATTCGCCGCGCGGACACTTTGGAAGACACGGAAGACCTTCCAGACATCTCCATTCGACAGGATGGTACCTACGGTCTCCAGGATAAGCAAATGCGTCCGTCAGGGCCTCCTAGTCGGTCAGGAATCGCTCCAGGATCAAATGTCGTTGTGCAGGCAGGGTCTGGGTCCAGACCCACCACGGCCGCTCCTTTGTCTCGAGGTTCTGCGCCTGTCGCGCACAGTACCTCCGGGACAGGTCCGGCGAGAGCAACTCAAGTTATTTCTCGTCCGCCGTTCTCTGTGCGTGGCACACGGGTTGCTCAATCACCTGTTTCATCACAAGAAGTATCTCGGCCGCATTCAGGACCTCCGCAACGAGTCAATAGGGTTCCATCTACGACTGCCTCCGGTAATTATGTTGAGCAGTTACTTCAACAAATAGAAGAGGTGTGGTATTTGTGCAGCACATGGTTGGGCTGTGCGTGAATTAAAGTCCTTTGTTATAGCTTCGTAAAAAGAACGAAGTCACCCAGGCTGACATGGAGTCTGCTCTGGATGCGAAGTTTGCCAAGGAGGGGGAGGTGACTATCCTCAGAAAACGTATGGAAAAGGTGCACGGCACGTTGTTTTACGCGGGGGTGTTCCATAATGGACGTCGGATTCATACAGACAGCACAAGAGCACATAGCCCAGCTCGCAAAGTTCAAGTCCGCGAAGGATGAGGCCGATGCGAAGCATGTTCTGTTGCAGAAGCAGTACGAAGCAGATAAAGAACGTTTGAAGACAGAATTAACTTTCAGAGTAAGGAACGTACATATCCTTGGGCGACTGATCATATGTTCTCTCAGCGCCATGAGTTAGAGACTTCTTCGCGGAAACATGCCGTGTCTCCTTTACCCAAAAACGATGTTTCGCAAATAGCGGAACCCTTGCCCTCTCAGCAGCAGAGATCGGGTCAATGGGGCTCCGCTGGCCCTTCTCGGCCAGTTCCAGAAATTCCTCGTCGCCCCCGCTTCGGTGTCATATCAGATTTTGAAAAGTCGAAGAAAACCCCTACGCCAGAGACGAGAGATTTCCCGTCAGGATTTCAGACCGGCCCTCCGCGTTCACAATTCACGGTGGGGCGCAAAGGAATGGAGACGACCTCATTCAGTGCTTCCGTGAGTTCTATCTATTCGCCTGTGATAGGTGAACATAACTATCTTCACTTCCCCAGCATCCGACCCCTGTCGTTCCAAGCGCCAGTCCAATGCCTCAGGGGTCGAGTAGTCGATTTCCCGAACTTAACGTGTTTGGTACTCAAATGGATGACGGAGGTCCCATAGAGGACTTTGTCCCTCCTGTTGATGTTGGCATCGATGACATTCATATGGCAGATGAAGGGACGCCAGTCACGACACTCTCTTCCCAAGAAAACACTGCTGTACTGGCTTTTTCGAGTTGGATTCTTGTCGTCGGTGTTCACGTTTTTTGATTGCTTCTTCGAGGCTGACGTTTAATAGCTTCATGATATCGTGGTGACACATACACTACAGGAATCAAAACTCCCGACTTTGCAGTTACTCATGTGTGCGTCTCCGGCAGACACAGGTCAAGTCCTTGTCTACGGTGCAGCGCTAAGGCGAATATTTGATACCCTTGGGGGCATTCCCGCTCATCCTGATAGGGATTTTGATCGTTTTGCCCGAATTATCTGTTGTGCACTATGTGAGATCACCGAGTTACTAGCAAAGAATAATTTGGTTTGCTCCTCTCCTCTGGCATGTTTGGCCATCGCTCAGTCCCTGCAGATTTCCCCTCTGACTGCCGTTCTGAACCTACTTACCAACCTTGCATACATGTTGCCATCGATCCCTGCTCTTCTGTTATCGCAGCGCGTTCCAGACCACGATGAGACACCACGATTGTTGGGAGTGCTGCATGACATCATTCAAAACCAGCTCCAGAAACTTGATGTGACGATTGGAAACGAACCTCCCGAGCTTTGCTCGCTTGGAAAAGAGACATTATCTCTTTACGAGGCGCTCGTTTGGTGGATTCCCGATGACCTTGAAGACAGGTCAGCTTTTCACAAATGACCGCATGCCACTCGCTAACCCGTGAATGGATTCAGCTTGAGTGCGTGTCCGACCATGCCATCATTGTTCACGACGTTGCTCCATCCCCACCGCCCACTGTGGTTCCTTGTCGAGAGCATGCGGGTACTCTTATGGCTGTCGACAAGTATGGTTCATGCAGTTTTCACCAGGATCCCTCCCAGTCAACGTTGATTGCAGGACGGAACCTATCTCGCTCATTGCTGTCATGTCTTGCAAGTGGACTGACGGGAAACGACGGCCAACTCGTGGACCTTGCTCATCATCATCCACAAATTGGTCTCGCATGTTCTCTACTGACCGATACTAACCGCCAAGGACCCGAGGTGCGCCGTTTAACCAAGTTTTTTTCTTTATCGTTCTTTTTTTCGACATTGCAGTCGTATTCACAGGCAGACGAACTCAAGAGTCGCATCGTCATGTTCTTTGGCATCCTTTCCAACGCACACCCTGACGCATACGCGCTTCTGGTTGAATCCCAAGAGCTGATCCCGTCGATCGTCCTCTACCTCTATCATCTGGTCGCACCGATTTGGGATGAGAATGGGGTCTTCAGTAACCCTCAGCCTGCTACGAGGTACTTGAGTTGTCTCTGAACGAGAGGTCCTTGTTAGCTAACTCCAGGATGAGCAGAACGATACACATAATCAATCACGCAACGTTGCTGCTTCATCACCTGGTCATAGGTGAAGATGCGACGCTCGACCTACGCGAACGTCTTTTGCGCGCACCAGCAAAGACATACCAAGGACTGATCCATTTCTTTATCCTGACGTTCGGTCGTCTCAGTTACGCAAACCCTCCTTATTGGCTGGATGCAAAGGACAGACAACGACTGGTGGGAGTTGCAGGTCTGTTCTCGGCTGTAACGTCGAGTGAACTCACTGACGATGGGTGTGCAGATCTAGCTAGAGCTCTCCTCGAGAGGGTAATCCAAGGGCCAGAGCTAGACTTGATTTGGGAAACCTATCAAGACGAGGGAGAGGAGAATGACGAAGCTACTATGGACGTGGACGACGAGGAATTGGAGGCTCAAAAAATTGCAAATTCGTGACCAGCACGCTCGTTGTAGACAAGCCCTTGAAATAAATTCCACCAGGAAACAAGATGAACAAAATGAATCGAGCGAGCGAAACGACATGTGGCGTGGATGGTAAACCCTAAGGAATGTCTAGCGCACCAAGTCCGACAGTCTGGCGGGACAAAGATAATTCAGATCTTCAGGGTAACGACGTGGTTAGCTTTACCTCGCGACAGAACTTCTTCCTCCATTGCATGTGCCTTTTTTCGGTCTTTGATAAGGATTCGAGTGCCTGTGATCTCTTGAGAGTGAACGCACATGCCTCCGACCTGTATTTCATAGACCACCGGAGACGGGCCTTCATCTACAAACAACAGATACTCGCTGACTCTGCACAAAAAGAAGTGTGACAAACATACCGCGTAAGGCGACACCGAGAGCGCCGTCGTGTTCTTGGACCCGTCCAAGAAGTGGGGTACGGAGATCGACGATGCTTCTCCAGCGCTCTCGAGCCATAGTTTCCAGAGACAGTCTTCCCAGTCTAGAATGCGCGACCCAAACATGTAAAATCGTTCTGTACACCAAACCGGGTGGTCTCTCGGGAGCTGGACCGGTGCAAGCAGCCTCGGCGAAAAACCCCTGTGCGTCGCGTTGCTCAAGAGGACTGGATGGAGTGTGTTGACAGGCAGTTTGTCTAGCCACAGCGCGTGGTCCGAGAGTGCGGGCTTGAGAATGCCATCTGGGAACAAGACCACCTGAGACGTACGCGCAAAGAATCTAGCCATGTTGAGGTACGCATTCGATGATCCTCCAGCGACCGACGACACGTGCAGAGTGTGTACGGAAGTGTTGGACGACGCGTGCTTGGTCGTGAGATAGCCGAGCAGGTTCTTGTATCCGGTCGAGTTGGGTGCATTCGTGGTGACGACTATGAGAGATACTGGACCTGGCCATGCAGTGGCGGATGCGAGAGCTTCCTCGATTCGAGCGTCCTCGATCCAAAGACAGGCAGTGAGATCTGATTTATAGCCTGTCGGATGGGCTTGCACGACGAATGTATCTAAATGCGTTTGGGGGGGAAGTTCTCTAAAGGCAACAAACAGACGTTGGGATAACGTGACGTTCATCAATGATGTGCCATGGATATCAGCTTCAGCGGGGTTGGTAACAGGCCTCCAGGACTGGTGTTGCTGAGGTCGCGCAAGTGCTTCCCGAGAAAAGGCATGGATCTTGATGGTCAACAAAAGCATGCTGAGGCAGCAATATAGTGTGAGGAGGGCGCGTGGCCGCCAGACGTGGCCACTGCGTATCCGCCGGAGGTCGTCTGACAGAAAGGTCGCAGGATCTGTGACGAACTGCTTCAACAAACAAAATCGCCCCACGCGGGGCCTTTGCTCAGCTAAACCGCCCTCTAGGACATGCAAGTAGTCCTTCTCCAAGTCTACGGAACTCAGCGAGATCTGTTCAGAGGCGGTGCGGACGCGGTGGAGGTACCCAAGGTTGGAAAGGTGGCTTTGGTAGCTTCCCGAAACCGAAATCGACACTCGATGCCGCCTGCCAGTAGTCAAATTTGAAGGAACAGACTTGCTTTGGGGTAAATTTGAATCCATTGGAGGAGTCGGACTACAGCTCGTCACGATGCTTCACTGCGTCTATGAAAAACTTGGTTCCTGTTCGTGGGTAAAGGTAAGAAAGAGGGCGTGCAGCGAGTAGTTCAAGTTGAATGACCGTCGGAGTCAGTAGGACATGGCAACTTGGAATTCTGTCCGCCGTCCCACACGCTTTCAGTTGAAGTAGATAACTTAGACCGCGAACAGTGAAGAGCTGTGGAGAGCTGTGGTCAAAAGTCACAACTGTTGTTTGGTAAACATATCAAAAAGACTGAGCGATGATGTTGCGGATAAGTTAGATCAAGGTCGCTAGATGCACTTTAAAAACGCATCTCAACGCCGTCAACGCCTACTCGTCCTCTTCGATGTCCCCAAACTCAAACATCCCCAAACGATCCCGTTTGCCAACTGTGGCGCACTCCTGCAGGTACCTGACCACTTGCGGATACGCTCCAAGGTACTTGCAGTTCTTTCGGTCAATGGTAGCGAGACCTTCACGGAGCAGATCTGCGTTGACGCAAGCAAGCGGATTGTGCGCAGAGGCTGGATCTACGGGGTCAATGAGTCGGAGATGCAAAATGTTTCCTTCCTTTTGGTCGATGTTGGCGATGAGTTTACGTCCTTCACAAAGCGAACGGAAGCGGTCAATCACGTCCTGGTAATATTCACTGTCGGGGTTCACCAACTTCACGAAGCTATGCAAGCAATTAACACGCATGTAATAGGAGAAGGGAGCAGCAAACCTGAGGCGTGCATCCTGGGCCTGACCGGGCAGTGAGCGGAATTTTGGATCAAGGGGTCGCAAATTCGAGAATTTGACAATGTCTTGATTACCATAGTCAATGAAAGTGACTTCGGCCTCCTTTTTGATAGGCGATGCTCGACGAATCCTGGCACGGTACCATGAACCATCAGAAAATTTTGCAGAGACGAGATCACCATTTGTTGGCGTGAGGTTTGCAGGTACTGCCGCAGATTTATGATGCAACGAAAAATCGCGCATCAACTTCTCCAGGGAAGCTATGCCTGTAGATTGGATTCCCGCTGAGCAGACCAGCTAGCAGAATGCAGTAGTGAACCAACCTTCGGTATTTAACACCTGGACAGAGAAGTTGAGGCCGTTCTTTGTTCGCACGTCACTGATGATGACATCGATGTACTCCGGCTTCAATGGTGCAGAAACGTCCTCCACAGGTGCCTGCGCAGCTTTTTCGGCCTCCTCGTCGTGGTCTTTCCACACCTACAAGAGTAACAATTAACGCGCATGTCTCCGTATATGTTGGTTCGAACTCACATTTCGTCGCGCTTGCTTGGCTTCAGCCTAGTGTTCATGCATCAGCGTATGTCGGTAAAAATAAACAATGGTACAGACCTCCGCATCGTATATCTGCTTCGCCCATGATAGACCATCCGCAGAGAACGCGTGTACAAATGCATACCCTTCTCGAACAAGCGAGGTAGCAGCATTTTCATTTTTCAACCACAAAGTTCCAATAAAGCCACCAGACTTGTCGGTCGATTCCACTTCAAACTCGACGTCACGTTGCATATATCGCCTTGTCGCAAACTCTGCAGCTTCAGAACCAAACGGCTCACCCTTCTCTGATGCATTACGAGCTGTACGCGGCACTCTGATACCTTGCAAGATGTGAGGCTATGGATTGAAGGACAGTGATTAAATAAGTACCGCTGAGTACCAAGGTCAGGGTTTGGTTATCTTTGGGGAGGAATAACCTAGAGAGGCAGGTATTAGCCACGAGGGGAGGCATGGACAGAGGAATTTATACTTGAATCTTGATCCAGAGGCGACATAGTCAACAACTGCAGGTATTTTACCCTGCCGCTTGAAACCACTCAAGAACGAGTTTGCACGCGTTGCAGTCTAGAGTGCAAGTTTGAACGAGGCTACAATGTGCTTGGTCATTGAGCAACCTACCTCAGACAGATTAAGGGGCTGTTTAGGTGATGGTTGCTCTTTGCCAGAGTGAATTCCACGGGTTTCTGTTAATGCACTACAAGACGAGTTTGCAAAGTTTGGCAGGATAGTGTTGTTTACGTACGCTTGTTCAGCTGCCATGAGTTTGTCATAGTCTGGCGATCTGTCTTCGTCATCCCGGCGATGGCGAACGACGCTTGTGAGACCCTTCTCAATCAGTTGTTCAGCGATATTCCTAAGTAGTAAATTGCACGACCAGGAGTGAGCGTACAATACTCTCGTCGTGAAATTTGCCATACGAGTTCTGTCCGCCATATCGGACGGTGGCGCATTCTCGCTCTTCGAATTCGCCTTCGCGGGGACGGATGAAGTCAACATTTACCTTGACATTTTTGCCGATCAGCCTCTTTCGTAGGAATTCTCGGGCCTCCTGAGCGTAGAATGCTTGTTTAGGATCTGAAAGTCTGAGATCCTCTGATCAGACACACTTGGCCGGCAGGAATGATCAGATCCTACTTTGGTCCCCTAATAGAACTCAAATGCAACCGGCGTTCCTTTCCGTTGTCTTTCTCAACCACTGATATTTGGTCGCCGTTCCATACACGAATAACAAGCCCTTCGAACGATGGCGAACTCCCGGTAGGACTGCCATTAGCCTTCGTTGAAGCGGCAACAGACGACGTCGGAGCACTGGCATGGAGACATGCTCGTTTCTCCTTGGCAGCTTTTTCGGCTGCCCGAAGGCGTTCCATCCCACCGCCACTTGCAAGCATGCCTGCGTGCCAGTCGACGATGCGGGCTAGGCCAGCGGCGACCAAGTGTTCCGCGACATTCCCTGCAGGGTGGAGGACTACGCGATCTTCATTAAGAGGTCTGATAGAGCATCAAGGGTAAGAGTAGCTCGCCTGAGCCAATAAAGATTGAGGCAGGCGGAGGTGGTGCGCTTGTACCCGTTTGGAAAGGGGTAGCTGGGGAACTTGGGAGTGACAAGATGACCACACGAACAGCACGTTGAAGCAATCGCGATTCAGTGAAAAATTTGGCCTGAACTGACTTAGCTCTTGCGCCCGACATACAAACTGGAGAACGAACCTCTTCTGCCCACGGTTCTGATGCTTCGTCAGGCTTCGACGATGTTCTCGCACAACGAACCCCAGCAAGTGCGATATTTATTAATTGATGTTCTCCATCGGGCATGAAGAGTCGCACACGAAGAGTTGATCCGTCACGAACTTGCTCCACCAGGGCTACGTCGACGACGATTAGTGCATGGACAATGTAGCATGTCGCGAAAACATGCCATCGATTGATTTCCCCTTCCACTCGGAAACGAATGCCTGAGAGTCTTGGGGCATCGTATGATGCACGAGACGAGTCTGGGCACGTGCCAACTATTGTTAGTGAAAAAAGGCGGCCGGGGCGTCTGGGACACACATGAGGGCCACGGATATTCCAAAGACCCAATCCGGCTGCCTTGGCTTCAGCCTCAAGGTCACGCTTTCGTGTGTCATCCTCGGTAGGGTCGCGCTTTAGATCTTTGACTTTGGCCCATCCATTCTTGAGAAGGTCCGAAGTGACGTCGAGGCCACCGATTTCAGCAGTGCCGAGATCGCGCGTGATATCGTCGTTGGGCGGTAAGCTGTGTGTCGAGGTAAAAGAGATGGGCTTGCCGACCGCCATGGCACGTAAGAAGTCACGAGACTCGAATGCCCATGGCTAGAGAGTAAGGATTTAGCACGAGGAAGGCGTCGACGTATACCGACGGGCTTGCCTCGTCTTCCCTGGTGGTATTACCCATTCTTGGCGCAATCACATCTGCAAGATGAAGGATTCTGGCAAATGGAACATGTGATGCTCGGTGGGACACGTCGTGAATGTGTGTTACCTTTCTTTTGGGGGTTGGCCCTGCGGACCGGGGGTGCCACGCAAGACGAGGGTGTCACCGGAGACGACGGCTGTTGGTGGTTTTGAATGGAGATCAGTCGTACGATGGGGGAATACCCACATTTGACAACCTATGTAGGGTCAGAATTTAGTAAGGAGGAAAAGAAGAATAGGAGAGACATACGGCTTTCAAGATGGACATGGCTGTGGTTGGTGTAAAGAGTCAATACGGTTGTTTCCTTTTGTGGAGCGGCCAAACTTGTTCGCGACATGCACCGACCACGAGGAGTCGAACTCATAGCAGTGCCCTGCAGTGCTTTCCCCGAGTAAAAGCAGCGGAAGCGCAGCCCCCACCCATTTCATTCTCCCTCAGCCCATAGTCTACCATACAGCATCGTGTTCACCACTCTAGCGTATGAGCACCTCCCGATTCCATGAACACCTCGCCTCCAATGACGACCAACGCCCTGAGCCAGCCAGAAAAAGTGACCGCACTGACATCATCGCGCAGATACGGGAGGCAACTTCCGCTCCTTCTCCATTAACCAGATATCTCAAGGACCCCGCATTCATCAGCGCTATTGATGACCCACAGAGCAGTCACTCTCGCACCAAACGTCACTCCTCCTCGAGCTCGCGCAGTCGAGAGCCGCGGTCTTCCACCATCTTGGGTATCGCATTAGCCGAGGAAGAGAAGCAGGCTCACAAACTCAAGTCACTGCTTCGATCAACAGGTGACAGACTCGATCGCGAGATCCGTAGAGCCAATCAGGCCGTGTCCAGGGCTGAACACGCAGAGTCCAGGGTACATGAATTGGCCGCTCGTGTCTCGAAAGCCGAGTCCACCAAATACGTTGTCGAGCTCGAGGCAGCCCGCGTCAAAGAGGAGATTAAACGCTACCAGTTACAGATCGAGAACCTCGAGCGGGACGTGAAACGACTCCAGGCTGACGTCGCCCTGCTCGAGAAGCAGAGAAACGAAGCGGACGAGAGTGCCTCACGCGCACGCGACACCGCAAGAAAGTTCGACATGGAGCTCAGGAACACTCAGGCAAGGCATGTTGGGAGAGAGGAAGGCCTCAGATACGGGTTGCACAAGTGGTTCAAGACGGGTCGAATCGAGGGCTGGGATGCTGGACATGTGGAAGGTTACGAGAGCGGTCGTGATCAAGGGTATGAGGAAGGCCGGGAACACGGCTTTGTAGAGGGTCAAGGCATCGGACTCAAACAAGGGCGCAAGATGGGCAGACAGGAAGGTTTTGATGAAGGATGCGAACAAGGTCGGAGAGAGGAACGTGAACATGCGCTACAGGCCTTTGACGACTTTTTTGCTGCAGAAATCGACGAACGGGACCAAGTGGTAAGTCGAGAACAAACGAGTTCAGATTCTAGCTGACCGGTAGCGCGAAGACGAGAAACCAAGCGCAGAGATGGTCAGACTGGATGCGACGTCCGACATCGGGGGTGTCACAAAAACCATGGGTTCGACGACCACTGGGCCCGGGGGGTACATAGTACATGATGCATGATATATGGACATTTCATTTGGTACATTTGGTAGAGGCGTGAGAGTTGAATTCAGCTTGGATACCGACCATCATCACAAATGTCCCCTCGCCCCCCACCGCCCCCGCTTTCCGGCCCTCGTCGCAGAGGAAAAGACATCCCTCGTCTCCCCTTGTCTGCCTTCAGCCCTCCCAACACCGGCACGTCCGACACTTTCCCCCTTCCACCAACACCGAGTCTCATCACTCCAACCGGGGTCGTCGACTCGCATCTCCAATTCTCTCCCAATTCAGCGGGCGGATACGAGGCAGACATCGCCCATCTCAAACCAGCCCACAAGCGAGCCGTCGTGTTATCGTCCAGAGGACACGCTGCCGACGCGATCGTCAGCTCCCTGCAACTGTGAGGCTTTCGTCCGTCCTTGTTGCGTAAACGGTCTTATTTCGCTACAGATTACGATCCGACGTGGTCGAGGCGCGTGTCCTATCTGTGCTGATACCCTTTGCTCTCGAGAGCACCGAAATTCCTCAATACCTATCTTCAACGGATCCCCTTCCGGCGCTCACAACGACATACGATGGTGCGACCCCTGTGGCGGCGGAGAGCGAGGAGGATAGCAGGGACCAGGCTCAAGTAGAGACCTCGGTCGAGAATCTGCGTTGGGCCCTACAACACAGCCGAGTCGTTGATCTCGACATCCAAGGCGGTATCGTAGCTGCCGATCCATCATTTTACGATAATTTTGTCAACCTCCTCACCAAAGCCATTAAATCAGACACTAACACTAAGCGTTCACCAATCGTGTTGAGTAGGTGGCACTCGTCGTCCCTCGCCCTTTTACTGATTTGTCGCGTGCAGCCAACGTATTGCCTCCTCCACTTGACTCGATCACGCCGGTGGTTGCGATGATGAATCATCCGACATATACTACCTTCCGACAGCGGGTATCGTTATTTTCTCTCTTCGAAAACGTATACGTGAAACTTCTCCCCCCGACGTGGGTCTCGACCGGGTCGACAGCGAGACTGGAAGAAAAACAGGAAATGGAAATGAGAGACATTCTCAAACTTTTCAGTGAGTCAAAATGACCGCGAGGTGGGATGGTTGGCTCACAATCGCTTAGTTGTCCCGGTCCTGGAAGCCTTTGGGTTTGAGAGAATCATTTTTGGATCTTCACCTGCGTCCGCCAGTGGTTCGCCTGCGCTGGCGGAGAAGTGGTATAAACTCGTCCTGGAGTCCTTCCGCGAGTTGGCAGTGTCCCAGGACGAGATGGACAAGATTTTTATAGAAAACGCCGAGCGTGTCTATGGCTCGACTTGACGGCTATATCGTAGAGCAAAGACCGAAGGCGACTAAGTGTTGTATGATTTCTTGAGGCGGTGTGTTACAATGTACGTTAGGATGCAATGCCAGTGCTACCTTGTAAACCAGCTCTTCCATCCGACAAGTAGTGACTAAGTAGTCGAGACAATGTATCCTTGCCACTCGGCAGTCAGAGCTCACCGCAATAAATAGCTGTGTTCAACTCTTACTTCCATCTTGAACCGTCTCCCACTAGTTCGTATCGCACTGCAGCTGCGATGGATGCAGACAGCGGCAACGACGCTCGCTTCGAAGTAGGCAGACGTCACGGATCCTCGTAAGTTTTTCAATTGTCCCAAATCATCCGTCTAGTCACTCTTGTGCGCTTTGTCGAGACCAGGAGCAGTAGAGAGTCTTCTCCCGTCGCGGTGAGTCTCACCCTTGCGCGCCATCGTTCCCGCATGGTTACTTTCGAGTTCCTGAAACGCTTGCTTATGCATCGCTTTCTTTCAGAAACGACAAAAACGTTCATTCACACCTGCTTCAGACGATGGCGACCTTGTCGTCCCTGTCGCACACAACGAGGACGTCGAAACTCCGACACATGAAAACCCGCCGCTAATACGCCAGGCTGTTGGTTTCTCGTGGACTCCGTCTATCAATGCCAACGTCAGCACATATCAAGCCACAGTAGCCCCACAGCCTGTGGTTCCTTATTTTCTCCCTGGCCAGGCACCTCCTTCACCTCCAAAACCGAAATCCACGAAACCGAGGGCACCTAGGAAGAAGAAAGACGTACAGTACTCCGATCAAACCGGCAAGTTCAAGATCACTGGCTCCAACCTATCCTCATCGCCCAACTCTGGCTCTACGAGCCTCACTCCAACTTCGGCTGCAAATCCAGCGAATACTAGTTCGTCGAGTGGAGCCACTCGTTCCCCTGCACTTTCGGGTCCCATGATACCCGTTGCAAGTTACGCATATGCCAGTGGTTATGCCAACGGAAACGCCACTGCAGGGCCAAGCAACACCAATGGTGCAACAATCAGTGTGGCATCAATTGCCCCACCGCTGGGCACCAAGCGAGCTAGGAAATCATCGAAGAAAAAGGTTTCTGCATCCGCCAATGATTCCCATAGTCAGCCGAGTGCTCGACCACCTCCTGGGCAACCTGCCCTAATCGGTACTTCTGTCACCCCCCGATATCCAATCAACGGCCATTCCGGAGGACCGTCTGTGGAAAGACCTGGACAAGCTCCCGATCTTCATAGAACTTATTCCGCACCACCTGGTGTTGTGTCAGGTGGCACGCCTGCCGGGCGCACAAATGCATGTAAGTACCATCGATTTTAACCTGACTTTGACTCACTCGTTTCAGCTACGGTCGTTACCCAGGGCCCTGCTCAGAATGTTTCGAGGCCGATGCGAATGGTAACGTTACTCATCGAAGATATGAGAAGCGGCGTGCCCGATTCACAGTTGGCAGAGGTCAGAGTTCCGTTGAGAGTCGCCGACGATCCAGAGGATGGCTTCTGGGCAGATGCAGTCGAGATCTGCAACTCCCTTCAAGGTGGACCATCCCGTATAGACGGTTGGCATTCTATCCATGTCGTCCGGCAACCATGACTAATTAGTGTGTGGTCAGGCCCGGCCAAAGTGTACACCATGAGAGGAAAATTCCGGCAATTTTTTATGCGTGTCGATCGGTTCGACCAACTTCAGGTCCAGTCGGCGTACCTTGCTGTTTCAAAGGAGAGAACACTGACTGTCTTCGTGGAAGCTGTGAGTACCCTCGCGCTGTTACGCTCTTGGAACGCATCTAACGTCTCGCATCAGCCCGTGCCACAAGGTCAACTGCCGCGTCCTCCTGTTGCACACACGGATGGGCGACCTGCCTGCGATTCTGGTTCCGAGCGTGACGCCGTGTCCTCGCCCAGTGCTACGTACTGCCGACCCACGTACCCGCTCGTGACGCGTGAGGATCAAATAGAACGATTATCGAGAAGCAACTACGCCAGGCCAGAGAGGAGAAGGATGTCACCCTTCTCGGAGGGTGGCTCATACGGCCACTCACAAAGGACCGCATCGCCGAATGCTCGGCATAGATCATTACGACACGACCCATACGCCGGCTCGAGTCAACGCATTTTGACACCACCCATACCCGGTCGACTTGCAGATACGCAAGAAGAAAAGGACGAGGCGATCGCCAACTATATCCGATCACCCATCGAGAACCATCCTGACTGGGTGGAATACATGGAATCAAAGGCAAAACCTCAGCGTGTCTGTGAGGTACTGAAGCAATACACCTTTGTGGAGGATAGAGTCAGGGAGCTCATTGGACTAAAGACGCCGGCACATTGGGATGGTGCGCCGAGTTGCTACGTCGGAAAGGTACGTCGTCGACGAGGCGGATGACGACACTTCTTTTTTTTCCTCCGAATTTTGGCTGATGAAGTACCACAGCAACACGTCTGGCGTGTGTTAAAGCTGAACACCGAGTGGGGCGAAGAATGTCAGGAGACGGTGGGCCTCGTCAAGTTTTACGGTAAAAACGGTTCGCGATACGAAGACTCTCGTGTCGTCGACATGATCAACGATATCTCGCCTCCCAAAGCAAACACGATGGACAAGTTCATCCATTTCCTCCGGGGTGTGGATGAAAATTTTACTCAGGATATGCTGATTGGGTAGTTTGCGCCAATGCCGACGCAAGGGTGAAGTCAGTGTATATCGGCTAGCATTTATTCATATTATATCTGACTACGCAAGTACATGAACTGTGCTATTATACAGTCGCCGTTTCGCCACTGCTGCTTGAGTGCTCGAGCATATGCATATGTTCATGTATGCTAGCCAAAGCAACCCACGGTCAGTCTATGCAAACACAGCAGGGAATAGTCTTGCATCTGCCTCACGATCCCCACGAATGTCGACCTTTATACCAACACCCGCTGGGACACAACCTTCTCCGAGCGCGCGTTCCAAAGCGATCTTGGATTGGAACCCAGAACAATGCATTGGCAACACATAAGCTGGTGCAGGCCGCAGTTCATTCGCCAAAAAGTTGACTGTATGGGGGATACGAGGGACGAGCTCAGGACCTGCGAGATGGAGTCCGCCGATCACCTGGGCTGTTGTCTGAGCGAGGCACGGGGAAAGAAGGACACGGCTTCACCATATAGACGGGTCTGACGAGCTTTCGTACTGCGTCCTTGACCACGTTCACGATGCCCGCGTGCGAACACCTAGGTCACCAAATGGCCGCGAGTCAATCCGAGCCGTCGCTTGGAATGAGACAAGGGATGCACGGACGCGCTGAATATGACCAGGCCCTTGCTAGCAACGTCGATGGCAGCATAGCGCTCATCCATGATGTGCTACCGGGTAGTCCATAAACGTCAACCTCGCACCGGAAATCTCGCCAAAGACGAAAACATACCGGTTCAGATGTCCATCCACCCTCTTTTAGGAACCGCATGCCGCCGAGCAGTCCGCCCTCGTACGGCGTCACTCTCGGGATTTCACCGCTGACGTAGATCGTCCCCCCTGCGACCGTATGTCCATCCTTGGACGTCCTCACCGTCCCTCCAGCGTTCTCGATCTGTTCAAACGTCGGGTCATCCGGCAAACGACAAATGACGGTTTCAAACGTGGGCGGCACCGCGATACCGCGGGCTTCCGGACGATCGGGATGCAAGTCCACGATACATTCACATGCACTGGGACTGCGCATGCCAAGGAAGGCGAGCATCCCACCCGAGTGGTCGCTATGCCAATGGGAGAGGATCACGGTCTCGACGTCGTCCACCCGTGCTTGCATCGCGGTGGCGTTACGGACGATGGATTTGGAGTCGGGTCCGGTATCGAAGAGGACGAGGTGTTTGTCCTCGCCGTTGACTTGGGTTTCCTGTCAGAATGTATTATATCATTGCAGTCTGCCCCAGGTGCAACGGCTCGTGCCAACGTACGATCAAGGCGGAGAACCCGTGAGCCCCTGCAAAGAGAAATCCGGCGTCATGATCCCAAACACGGTTGACAAGTTGCGAGATCGTATTACTTACCACAGCAAAAGTTTTCGAAATCGAGAATGGGGACGCCCGTTCGTGGGTCTTGTGCAGGCTTCTGATGGAAGAGATGTTGGCGCATCTCATGAGTGAAGCCTGGGGGGAGTTTGGTCATCCTGCAAGATACGAATTCAATGATTATCATGCTTGTCCGATGTCGGGGGGTACTACTAGACATTTGCCTCACCATTCGATGCAGTTGTCCACGAGAAAAGTGACGCAAAAGTTGTCGACAACAACGAGACCTGCACGAGACACGATCGCATCGAACATGGTGGAGAGAATACCAACTCGGTTTCAGAACTGGCGTCCTTTCTAGATCTGGCACTGATCATGACTTGTACCAAGCATCGTCACAAATGCAATTCATAAAGTACGGATCAATCGCCCAAATGATCTAACGAACGTATAACAAAAACCGTCCCAAGTCTCTGCACATCCATAGCCACGGAGCATAACCGATCGGGTGAGGGGAGACGATCGAAACTCACTCTTTTGTCACTCCATTGTATCCAATCGACATCGAGCGAGTCTCGGCAATTCTTTGCGCGCGGAAGGACTATACGATCGAATGAGTTTCAAAAGGGGGGGAAAAAAAAAAAGAGGGACTCGACGGTTCAACTTTTCGTCCAAATGACATACCTTGCGATACTGGACACGCTCCCACGTCACGAACGCGACGACAAAGACAGCGATAGCGGTGATCCCTCCATAGATACCAAGACCGAATGGAAGCACCTCGATGGACGTGCCTGGCATGACAAAGGCCGCAGCAGCCGTCGGAGTAGGGGTGGACGCTTGAGATCCGCCCATGGACATGGTACAATTTTGAGTCTCTTGGATTTGTTGACCGACTGGGGTGAAGGTGAAGACGCAGGTCTCGGTCATATTGCCATTAGGACTACGAGGTGTCGTGTCAACCGTCAGCCGTGCCACGGGGTACGGTGTGCAGACTCACGTTTGGACGGTGTTGGTGGTCGTGAAGGAAGTGGGCGAAGCAAGGGCTGTAGGTACGGTGACCGAGGCAACTTGACGAAGGGCAAGATCAGGCGAAGGGAGAGCAGTCACGAGACCCAAGGAGAGGAAGAAGAGAGAAAGAACGGCGACGATGCGGGAGTACATTACGGTGTTGAAAGGAATAAAGAGCCAGCTCTTGATAGTGGGAGGGGAAAAAGACTTTGCCTCTGGGGACGAGAGTGAGTCGAGGACAAGGCAAATATATCTGCATGGTTATCGGCATAGCAACGCAACAGCCCCCCCCAATCAATCATTTGCATAGATTTTGCCAATGTAGCATTTGCTAGATTCTCCCAGCGTATGTATATATACATAGATAGACCATAAAATCACCTCATCCCACCCTCGACTGCCTTGTAGGCCTTTCCTTCCCGATATCGCTTCTTCTCCTGTTGTTGCAACTTCATCAACGCTCCAATCAGCTTTGAAATCAGCCGTGTCGCCCACTCCTCAAAGGCGAGTGACACAATAATGTTCACCAGTACAAATGCCGCAAGCGAGGCTCGTGCCGACCATGGGATTGGCATCAACTCAAGGGTCACCTCCAGCGCTTTCGGAGGCCGGAGCAAGACGAAGAGGTTGAACAGCGACAGGGCGATGATGGATACCATCAACCATCCTGCTCGGTTATTTGATTTTAAAAATGTTCAATCACTACAAATATCGAATCAACTCACCATTCGTCCACATCGACTTCCGGTACGGAGGACCAATGCTGAATACCGCAGCTACCAGTACATACTGGAAGCAAGACACCAAGAACAACACGGTGTTTTCATAATTGGTCGCGTTCAGATGCTGATCCTCCTGGTTGGGATTATCCATTGGTGGTGGTGTATACCTGAAATTCGTAGTCGGCACCGCAACATAGTTGACCCTTGTCCCAACTCACCATTCTTGACGTCGAACCCAGATAAACGTGAACAGCTGCACTCCACTTGTAATAATGACCTGTCCAACTAAACTAGTGAGGACTTTCTTCGATACAAGGCTAGCAGTCGGTCGCTGGGGATGGATTTTCGGGAACGGAAGCGTCCGACCCACTGAAACAGTAGATCAGTATCGAGACAGAAGCTCGCACCGCGGGGGCTTACTAGAGACCGCGACAGGGATGATGATGAATAAATCAATATAGAGGAACTGTTTCAAGTTTATCATCCATTCATTCTGATAGAGGTATCACTCACCTGGAAGTCTCCGAGCGACGACGCGAACGAGTACAGCAACGTTATGGTAGTGAACTGGATAAGGGAATATAACGCCCTGTAATGCGGTCAGATGTGTTCTACGACTTTCAGGCTAACACTCACATATACTTGAAACATGAGAAACTGGTGACCAAAGCAGCTCTGCCCTCCTTGATGACATCGATAACACAACTGATATCCGGGACATTACTCGTGAAAGGAGCTGCAACGGATGCCTCTGCTTCAGACAGCGAGATCCCGACGTCAGCAGCCTTGAGTGCTGCGCAATCGTTTGCACCATCACCGCACATCAATACAGTGTAGCCGAGCGCTTGTAGACGCTCCACTATTTCGTTCTTCTCGTCCGGTGACATTCGAGCAAAGACTTGCGTCTTCACGAGCATCTATTAACAGTCAGTGAGGACCCGAAGCAGAAGGAATACAGTTCGACATACACGCTGAAGAGTCTCGAGTGGGGCATAGTTGATCATCCACCTGAAAACATCACCTGTCACGACGAGTGTATAGTCCTGGTAAGCAATCTCGTCCTCCGCTACGCTATGGTTTGGCGGTGCCAGGGGCCGAAGGCTGTAACCGTCCAGCTTCCATGGAGAATCGTCCATGCATGACCACTCCAACTTCGAGAGTGGGGTGACAACATTCCCTGCATGACATGTCAAGACGGAAAGTAACTTGAGTGTCCAACATACCTTGAATGAATACCGGTGCAAAGACGTGGGCAGCTGGGTTGATCAAACTACACTCTCTTGCCACACTGACAGCGGTGAGAAGATTATCACCAGTAATCATCCGACATGCTAAATGTGCGGTTCTAAGAGTCTGGATGGCAGGCGTGGTGCCCGGTTTCAACTTGTTCTCGAAGATGATCAGCCCGAGAAAACGCAGGTTAGACTCGGCTTGTTCGCTGTTGATAATTATGAGCACTGGTTGTCATACCATAGAGAACGATGACCAACCGTTTCATTTTCTGAGCTTTGAGCCACGACAAACCCACTATATTCTTACCCGCAATGGCGATAACGCGATATCCTCGCCGAGTGTAGTACGACAACAGATCGTCATAGTCCTGCGGAACTGATGTTTCCAAACGTCAGAAAGCCAAGGACTTGAAGTAAAGGATCAAACGAACACGAGTCCTTCTCGCAGATATCGACCATGACTTCAGGTGCGCCCTTGACATAAATCTCCATGCTGTTGCTTCTGAGTCTTTTCACAATAACACTCATCCGTCGCAGGGCCGATACAAATTCAAATGTCCTGATGACGCCCAATTCCAAGAAATGTGTGTGCTGGTGATAGTAATTGTCAGGATAGTGCCAAGAGCCACATCGAAAGACGCACTCTTCCGTTGACTTTGAGCGCATCTTCGAGTCGGAATTGTGCACTGCCAGGCGGACGCACAACCGTCTGTACCAGCGCAGCTGGTCTTTCAGTCCCACCACGTTCCTTAATGATTCCAGTCCCAGCAATAAGTCCTTCCTCGAGTGTCCACTTTGTAAATTCGAACATCTTCACATCCAGTGGATCTCCAATAACATCTCCTTCGATGATTTTCAGCGAGTGACAGGTCGCAAGGGCATGCAAAAAGCTGGCACGGTCTCGTGCGGTAGGAAGATCATGTACGTTGTTGATGAGCTCGCCAAATCGGTGCTCCGAGCGGTCGAGCGATCGTACCCCAAGAATGTCGAGTCCGTCTTCAGTGAGTGTGCCAGTCTTGTCGAAACAACATACGTTGATCTTCCCGCCTACATTGACCCGAGTAGGAGAGATGCAAAAAATCCCCTGCTTGCGAAGACGACCAATTGCAAAGCTGGTACCGATGGACAAGGTAGCCGGAAGAGCTGGGGGGACGACGATCGTGATAAGGTCCAAAGCACGGAAAATGATCGTGTCCCATCTAACCTGTAGTACGTAAGTCAGAATAAGAGAAAAGGTCATTCAAAGACATTTTACCCCGAGCCTGACAAACTGAACGGCACTCGCGCAGAAGCCCAGACCAGCCATCCCAGCGAGTACAGTGATGAAACGGATCGAGTCTCGATAAAACTTGAATCCAATCGGCTTTGGAAACAGCATCGATCGAATAAGGGCACCTTTGGTCGTGTTGAATCCTATCCGACGATGTCAGCATGCTCGAGCTGGGAGCGAAGACACAGAAATCACCTGTTCGAACAACAAGTCCGAGAGCCGGTCTTCCGATACCTCCATCAAGAGCGAGCGCACCACGGACACGGACCACTCGGGTGCCAGCATAAACGAAACCCTTGGCAAGGTCGCCCTGAATATCCTTGAGGTCTCGCCACCGTGCAACATCCTCGTCTTTTGCGGAATTCTTTGAAACCGGTACACTCTCGCCGGTGAGCATGCTCTCATTTACAATGACATCGCCCGACAAAAGGAACATGTCTGCCGGGAAAAGGGGAGCACGTAGTTCGGAGAGATTAACAATGTCTCCTGGCACAAGTTTCGAAGAGTCGACGACAGTCCCTAAGCAAGTTCGGCATCATCATAGCGGGTCGCAAGAGAGAAAAAAAACCTACACTTCCCGTCGGCGTAGACGACAACTTCGCATGAAAAGCGTGACATCTCGCGCATCCGTTTGATGGTCTATGTGATGTTCAGCACTCCGCGTCGAGCTCTGAGGAACCAAGTTCACCTTCTTGGTATCCACAAGCGTTGTTACCGCACTCAATGTAGATATTAGTGCGATACAGAAGGCATAATAAACGTAGTTGTCGAGAGACCATAAGATAATGCTTGCAACTTGAAATACATAAAATGGATGGATAATCTTCTCCACCGTTAGTTTCTCGCAAGGCATGGCTTACATACACATACCTCATCTACAAGGAGTGCCAAAGTTGATTTCCCAACGATGTCGAGCAGATTAAGGCCAAACAGTGTCAGACGTTGTTTCCTGGTATCTTCCGATATGCCATTCTGCACAGCTTGTGATCCTGTCCAAGTCCGGTCTCTCCAGTCCCTAGAGTAACATAAGAAGGGCGTGTGATGCTACTGAATATCACAAACGCACCTGACCATTGCGAACAATCCTGTCCGAGTGTCTAATGCAAACCGCGAGTAACGGTAGTCGACGATATGAAGCTCTTCCAGCATTTCAACTTTACTGTTGCCGTTATCACCATTTTGTTTTGATCTCGAAGACACAGAGACTTTCCGAGGCCGTCCATTCGACTCTGACGAGGTACTAGGAAAGACAGACGACCGCTCGTAAGGGTATGGGATCTGTTTGACGGGAAATAGTGTTATATCTCTGTGTGGAGACTGGGACATGGTGTCACACGAGTACATTTGAGGCGGGATGCATACATACCTCGATGACCACAAAACCATGTTTGAGATTCTTGAAAGCCTTCTCACGAACCACCCACCGAAGCCATAAGCGAGGGAGCCAGTGGCCAAGGAGCGCGAGCATGCCAAGTGTCAACACACTCAGCACCCACCAAAGCCGTTGACGCCAAAGTATGACCTCGTAGCCCACGAACCGTAGGGTGCTGTCCTCGTCCGCGACATATATTGTCTGTCTACTGGGTGGACCCGGCGGTGGTGGATCCAGAGACTCTAGAGGGGCATCTATTTCTATACGAACTTCGTCTCCGAAAATTGGATCCGATGCGAATAACGGTAGGTGCGAAGGAGGGGCACCAGGTGATGGTGGCTCTGAGCCAAAGTCAACATCGCTTGCAACGGGGCTGGATGGTCGTGAGACATGAGAGTCGGCGCTGTCGTCTTCCTCGCCGGAGGAATAGCCCCAGCGCTCCTCGCCTTCGTCCCCCGACTCAAGGGCATAGTCGGATCCTGCATCTGAAAGCCTGCTGCGTCTTGAGCGTCGGGAAGGCGAGACAGAGTGAGAGACAGACGCCCGACGTGTGGAGGGCTCCCCTCCGCCCCTACCGAACAACTGAGCGATGTTCTCGAATACGGATGACCTGTTCATCGTCGGCGATAGTAAACGCCTGGGTTGCCTCCCAATGCTACCGACCAGTAACTCGCTCTCCTCTTCTGCCCTGCTTTCTGCACCACTCACCGCAGATGACTGTGAGATCTGACTCTCCGAACTCATTCTGCGTTTCCCCCGTACCTTTCCGGAAAGAGAGCCTGCCATCGTACCGTCCTCGCTCTTCCTCCTACTTCTCGACCACTCAGAGCTTCGTCTGACTGCCAAACCCTGTTCGGTGTAAGACATTCTGGACGCGCTGGAGGGTATCGCTATGTGACCTGGACCATCGAACATTGCACCGTCGGCGTCGTCGGGGCCGCCGTACTGCGAATCTCGCCGTGCCTGAGAGCGTTGTGCAACCACATCGTCGATATCGATGGCGGATGCGCCTTCCGTATAGTCGTATACGGAATCGGAGGGTCCCATTGCCATCGTTCTCAGATCAAGAAGCGCGTAGCTTCCGAAGTTCGTTGCGGCAAGTCGCGACAAGAGCAGGGTAAGCCAAGTATCCCCTTTTGGTATAATTAGAGTTCCAACCAAATCCGAAGCCTCAGCCACGTCGCTAGTCTCGAGCCGTTATAGGAAATTCGGGTGAACTCGGGAAGCAGATGTTTCCTATAACGTCTGGGGACTTTTACCCGGCGACTCTTGGATCGTGTCACGCTCGAATTACTAAGCCTTTACTAAGCCTTTAAATGCTGTAATTAACCCTCATTTAATATTTATTTATATTGTATGCCACTGAATATTGATGTGTCTGATCAAAACCATTCAACTTGATCGCAATGTCTGATGACTACGATCTCAATAACGACGACAATCTATTCGACTTTGATGATGAAGTCAACCCATTTTCTGCGCCTCACATACCCTCCCACCCATGTTTGATACTAATAGCGAAACTGACACAGATGAAGATCAGAATCAAATACCATCGTGCCTGATCCAAATCGAACATACTCAGCTACTCAGGAAAGCGCTCACAGGCAACATAGCAGCCAAAATCATTATGTCATGTATGGATAGCATAGGATTGGACCTTCCACTGTTCCTGGATTTCATGAGCTGGGGAGATCAGGAATGTGTGGTCAATGCAAAGATAAGGTACAGTATGAATACACCGTGCTGATGGTCAGCGAAGAACTACCCAGCATTTTGGAGTGGTGGAGGAGTCCACCACAGGCGACTGGCAGTACAAATCAGCAGTCAAAGGGAGCATGGGCAATGATGGAGAAGTTTGCGTTTTCATGCGTCACATAGTGTTGCCACGACTTGGCTCAGCTCAGCTCAGCTCAGCTTGTGCCGGCTTTTCCTTCGGCTAGACTAAACCCTCATGTCAACTCACTGCCACACTACTCCACTCGGCTTGGCTAACTGTGACAGCTGATTATAGCCGAGTAATTGGCTTGTGCAGTTAAGACCGACTCTAGCTGACCATTAGTTGGTTCTAACACTAACACAACAACACAAATGTATGTTATCTACATATAAGACAATGTATATATGAGGTAGTTCAAGTTGTACATTGCCATCCAACTGGTGACCATAGCCTCGACATATGAAGATTGACACAACAACGAAAAAGAAAAAAAAACGAAGGAGAAAAAACCTAGGTCTGTGTGCATTACCAGTACCGTTGATGCAGTCTTGAACTGCATCGGAGTGGAGTGAACTCGCATGTAGAGTGAGAGAGAGCATCGTACGATTTGCAAGGGTATAGACATACTGCCCTAAAATAGATCAATATTTGTCAGAAAATGGTGGATGTACTTACGCTTGCAGAGGGGTCCTATTTCTTTCTTCAACCCAGTTTTCGACTTCGATCAGGAAACGGAATCATGGGTTGTGGTGATGAGGCGAGTTTGCTAACGACGGGCGGAGAAATAGGAATGGGGGGGTCAGAAACAGGTTGGCATGACGGTAACTGCTCCACAACTTCTGCCGCATTGTCCAGAATGGTACAAAGGTAACCATAATCAGGTTTTTGGGTAAACTTGAGACTACGTGCATGTTGAAGGACAGCAGCAAGTACGGCAGGGATGTTGAAGGACAGTGTTATGCTTGGACCGGGTAGGTACGAGCATAGCCTTTAGTATCTCTCGTTAGAGAGTCAAGTAACAACTTAGCAGTTATTGTACAAGGGGTTCAAGAGGTTGGACACGTAACGATGCGTCCGATGGGTTCAAAAGGGGGGGTCTGTGCATGAAGACGCGACAGCCAAGGGTCAAGGGTGTCATGTAGCGACCTCTACAAACGATGTTCAAAAGTTCAAGGACGTTGTGTAGCGGCAGCTACAAACAACGGTCGAGCGTCCACTCAGAAGTAGAACGGGGACTTAGAGAGCCAAGGTCAAGGATAGAGAGATGATGATTAAATGAGGAAAGTACAAATGAGACAAAGTAGGGGTTTATATAGGGGGAACCTGGGGTGATGACTAAGCGAATAGAACTTTATAGAAGTTCGTGGAATGTTAAGTAATACAACTCATGGAAGTGGAAAGAATATTGAAGAACATTCGTATAAAGCGTGAGTAAGAGGTAGTCCAACGGGATTCCGACGGCTGGCTACTGGGTATGAAGATAGGGGTAAAGCGATGAACATAGACCGAGTCGAAGTGAACAAGCGAAGAAACAAAAGAAAAAGTACGGGGTAGAATAAAACGTAACAGACAGCAGCAAGTATGGCAGGGATGTTGAAGGACAGCAGCAAGTACGGCAGGGATGTTGTGAGCTCCAGCGTCATCGTGATCAATAAGGAATTTCTGCTTGCGGCCAAGTGTAACCAAGGGCGAAGGACTTTTGCCATCCTGGGTGAGCCATGGGAGTGAACCGTGGTGGAGGAAGATCAAGGAGTATGCAAGGGATTCGATATTGTTCCGATGACTCGATTGCAGACCACGGTGGCTATTGACGGAAGTGAATGTGGAGGTGCCAACGAGGGATAGGTTTTCTTGCATTAAAACGTGGATGTGAGATGCGGAATCGCAGTACTTCTGTGCGATGCCAAAATCGATGAGGAAAATTGTATCCTCAGAGTCTCCAACACCCGTCAGAATGTTGTGTGGTTTGATGTCACAGTGAATGAAGTTGCGAGAGTGGATGTACTCGAGATGAGAGATCTGTTGTGATAAAGTTAGTAGGCCGATGACTACAACTGGATGAGATTCAACTTGAAAACTCACAAGCTGAAGACTGATCTTTGCGACTTGAGAAAGGCCGAATGCGTTGGAAGACTGTAGGAACAAGCTGTGTAAAGAGGGTCCAAGACTTTTAAGAACCATAGCATGGTATGCTCCTTCTCTTCCAAGCCAGATTGGTCGTGGGAGCCCAGGCATTGTATCAGCTCAAAGTTCATTGAGTATCCGGTACTCGTGTTCCAAATATGACCTGGTGTTACTATTGCATGGCTCTAGTTTAACAGCAACCTCCTGGCTGGTAAAGATGTCCTGTGAGCGATATACAATAGCTACATGGTGTAAAGCGTGAGAAACAAGACGAGCATGCAAACGAAAGTCTTACAATATGACCCACTATCCAACCTCTCACCAATTCGATATCTCCCATCTACACGTATAACTTTGACTCCCATTGTCACGGCGGTTTGCGTGGACACTGGAGAGTAAGGCGCTGGGTCAGTAGTGATAGGAAAATGAGGTTGAGTTTGCACGACTGCAACAGTGTGTGCTGCGGCGCCGCCCTGCAGATGTCCAACTACTAATGTGAGCTAATTGGTACTAATGGCTCTCTGCTTGCAACCCCGTCTGACAGTTGACACGTTGACCCAGTGTAAACCAGTAGGCTACACTACTAGCAGTCTGGTACCAGTGATTATGACACTATGGTGAGCAGCCTGATCAGTGGCTGATCATTGTCTAGAATAAAGATCAGGCTCAGTCAGATCGTTGCCGGCCAGCCATCGCCGGTGGAATACCAAATGAAAGCTGCACTCCAACCAGTGCCAGGCTATCACAAAAGGTTTCAGCACTTCGTAAGTCAATGATTTCTCACCCATACTCCGATTCTTGAATCTCGCTCGGCCCCTTTAATTTTCCGTGGACCTTTGTGGCTCCCATGTCAGATAAGAATAGATAGGCACCTACTTCCTGTGAGTACAAAAAGAATTTGTAAGTTGTTTCAAATTGTCCGCTATCTCAATAACCATGATGTCTGCTGCTTGGGTCGCAGCTCCAGGCGTTAGCCGCTCATATCCATCTAGTATAAGCCTTTACAGCACCACTCGCCGCGAATCCGATGTGTACGGATTGTCAAAGAGCCACTCGAAGCACTGTACTGGGTCTTTATCAACGAAACAGAACTCTGCAGCAATAGGAACTGCTCAGCCCAGCGCAACTGCCAAATCTTTACCCAGGGACTCATTCCACCTAGACTCCAACACACAATCCCAGCTTTCATCCAAAGTGGGGGCACTCCTGTGCAAATTTCCATCATTGTCCGAAGTTCACAATCTATGTATTGCAGTCAGGTAAGTCGGATGCGAAGTGATGTAAGTGAAGTTCATAAGTTTGTGCTGCGAGCAGCCATGTTTATGAGGGCCATGGAATATCTCGTTCCTGGAAAGGCCTTGGAGGACGAGACTGACAAGCTAATCAAGGTATGTACTGTCCTTTAAGTATTGCTACAATAACTGTATTGACGGGCTCAACAGACATTCGAAAAGATTGATATACGGGGGTTCAACGCCATCACTCGACTCTTAGAGACAAACATCCTTAATTCTAAGCCAAGGTAAGTCTAATGTGATTCTATGTTGTCACTGATGGTTACCAAATCATAGATTGACCCATGCTGCATCAGACGGCATCCTCTTTATTGAGCTGCCAAAGTCACTCCATGAGGTGTCTCTGACCGAAATCACTTATATGTATATGTATTGATTCCAGCCATCAATATGCTCCTCTACGATGAAACCCTCATCCATTCCTCGGTTGAAACCAGCATTGAGCTCAAGTCACTGTCTGGTGACTTTACCACAACACCCGATATTGCCCTTCTACTTTCATGCCAGTCAGGCTTGTGTATGGACCCTCAAATCGTATTCCTTGGTGAATGTGCATTTTCCCAAAGCAAGGAAGTTCTCATGAAGAAACTCCAACACGAGGTCGATGCACACCCAGAAATCATCATGGCCTTGATGATCATCCTCACGGAAGCCACTCTGTACCATTCTCCTAAGGAAGGGTCGACCGCTTGGCACACGTTCCGCCACTACCTTGAATGCATTTTGTTTTTGGAGTTTATGGACATGATGCCGAAAAGGAATGAAGATTCTGAAGTGCTTGGTCCGGTTATGGTCGCTGATCACCCATGGTCTCAGATTGCATGCATTGATCATTATGTCTGGGTCAAGGATGGAGAATATTAGTCAATGCCACGGTCTGACAACCGCTCATGGGGTAAGTGAGACAGTCGGAAGTGAGATCTTTGACTAATCAACCATAGACTCTGTTCCCGAAGATTGATATGCAGGCTGTGGACACAGTAATTCGTGATGGGTTGTTGAAGATCAAGGACGCAATTGTCCGCTTCAGCTTACAGCTCAATCCCAACACAAACGTAAAACCCCTTGAAGATGCAGACCTTCAATGGAACTTTAGTTGGCAGAAGTGTCAGCTGAGCATCAAAAACGCAGCCGAATGTACTGCACACGAACGATTCCAACGGTGGTACGTAGACATCTTTAGGGGGAAGAAGTGGTTGATTGAAGACGTTGATGGTGGCTACGTTGATACATCGGGACCCCCTGGGACGTCCTCACACATCACTTGTTCCAAGAGTCGATTGTATCATCTCCCTTGCTAGCCAGCTGACAGTTCCCAATCTGGAGGACCAGAGTATTGCCGAATGAGCTCAACGTAGTCTAGCGTCCTGCCTTACCACATTATGCTCCATATTGCCGTGACGTGTGTGTTTGTTTTACATGATCAAGTTGTAATACTACCTGTTGGCTGTTACTCCGTCATTAAACAGTTAGTTTCATCTTTCCAAGTCATGATGTTGATCAGTCACCATCACCAATGTGCTGAAGGTGTGCTGCACGAGCTCAGGGAACGTCAAGGTCCCGACTCCCGCCAATACAGTCTGCTGCCCAAACATAAATAATGGTATTTTTTTTTTACCCCGCCCTACCGTAGAGCTGACGACCTGGTCAGGTTGGGCTTGAATGCCCATCAACGTTCCTTTTACGGTTCAAACCTCCATTTTCATTCAATCTTCACCATGCAACCATTGCAACATCACCATCGCTGTCGAGATGGTCCAGCACCCAGTGGTCAGCTGGATCCCACTTCTCTGCCCGTTGAGCCAGCAGCAAGGTCTCACAGGAACCAGTGCCCTCCTTCACGGTACAGGGACCAGGACGACAATGGTGAACAATTTGACATTCACAATCACTCAGATATATCGGGGGAAGAATCAGATTCAAGAGCACCAGAAAGTATTCCTTGTCGTGCAGCTATTGCACCAGCAGTCCCTACCTTTTCCAACAGATCTGGTTCAGAACCGACAGCCACTGACCCTCAAGCAACTAATGGATCCACAGATCCTTTGGTGACCAACCCCTCATTGACTTCTAACAGGGCGCTCAACATAGAATATTTTTTTCGGAAAGAGACGGATGACACAATCTGTAAGCTGTGCGAGTAAGTCGATACATATTCTGTCCACTGCAATCTGCTAAAAAGCAAGCGTACACCCATTGTAGGTCAATTGCAGCTGAGCTTGCTGCAAAAGGGCATTCTTACAATGTCCACTACTATTTCAGCCGGAAGACATCCAATACTCCCCTTCGTCACCATATCGAGGTTAAACATGTGCTACTCTACCTTGAACAAGCACGGGTGGACTATCAATGTTAAGTTCGCCAAGGCTGCATTCGTATTGGGGTATACATTCAAGACTCTCAAGCAAGTTATTACACAGCCTGGGGTCAAGCTAGACGCATTACCTCCCCCTCCCCCCCTGAATCCTTCTGATCATCTGCCAGCAGGTATCATTGTGTCACGGCAACCAACGTTCGGCGCTAACCTTCCACCATTCTCAATCGAAGAACTCAGGAACTACTTAGTCTGTTATATCGTCGCCAATGATCTGGTTCATATAACCCTGCTCTTCCGTTCTCACATCTAACCTACAGCATTGTCAGGCAATCAACAAGGTTGAATCCCCCGAATTTCGCCAACTTATTTCTCTTCTGCTGCCCACGTGACATAGCAGACTCTGACATCCCTCACTGCACAAAAACACGCGAGCTTATCCTCGACATGTTCGGAACCACTTTTTCCTCTCTGCGAGCTGAACTTACGGTGAGTATTTCATGTCCTTGCTTTTACCCTTTATCATTGGTATCACACAACCAATAGGCGGCAATGGGTGAAATATCGTTCATGGTGGACATTTGGTCGAGTGACAGCCTTGACCTGTATCTTGCTGTGACAGCGCACTGGATCGGACAAGACAGGAAGAGTGGGACATGCAAACTCCATTTCAAATCCGTGCTCATTGCGTTCCATTATGTTCCAGGGAGCCATACGGGAGCTGCGCTTGCTCAAATTCTTTTATATCTAATCGATCGCGCTGGGATTTCCCTCGACAAGGTACGCAATTCACACTTTATTATATTACTCTGCCATTGATTCTGATTTATGAGCTCCTTAGGTTGGCCACTTCACGATGGATAATGCTTCAAACAACAACTCTGCTATGTCAGAGTTCTCAAGAATTCTACTCAAAGAGCGCGAATTCACCTTTGACTCCATTGATCGCCGTATTCGCTGTCTGCCTCATATCTACAACGTATGTGTCCAATGCACACTCAATAAGTACACACAGGCCAACTTCTCTGGGTATCCATCTACATGGACAAACTCTGTAGGCAAGGTAATCAAAAGGTCTGCCTATTCTGAGGTGATTCACAACAATCCTATTGGGAACGGTAGAGATATTATACGTGCCATTCGTTCTTCTGGTCAGCGCCATTTGAATTTTAGCCAAACCATCACCTCTGGAAACGAACAAGAACGGTTTGTCGACGATCAGGGGGGGTATAATCAAGCTACCTGTGACTGAACTGCTTCGTGATGTCAGGACACATTGGGATTCGACATATTGTATGATCAACCGTTTGAGATCACATGGGCAAGTAAGTACACTTTTATGCTGATACTATGTGAACTTTTACTAATATTATTGATGTTGCTAGGCTGTTAGCTATTTCCTAGATGCTCCCCGAAACCTCAATATTGTGGACCACAAGCTGGATCTCCTAGAATGGAAGATTTTGCAAGACATGAAAGTGGTTTTAGAGGTCCGAGTCAAATTTATTCTACTTTGTAATGCTAATTAACTAATTTTGCCACCTCGAATCCAAAGGTCCCAGCCCAGGCTCAACAGAGCATGTGCGGAGAGAGCATGCCATTGCTTGGTGGCGCCATACCATCATACAAAACATTTTTGGCTCAGTGGACGTGGCTATCCTCGCATCCGCAACTCTCACCACTCATCTCCCCTGGACTTGAGTGGGCCAAACGTTACTACAACCGTCTCGACCGCAGTAAAGCTTATCTCTTTGCAATGTGTAAGTATCTATATATGTACGATATTGACTGATTATCTGACTCTCCTCAAAAGTTGTTGACCCGTGTATTCAAATGTCGTGGGTTGAGCGGCATTGGGAGATTGATGCGATCACAACTGCCAAGGCAGATGTCCACCAGAAGGTGAGTCAATTACGAGCGGTCAATATGGACACTACAAATTCTAGATTGAATATAGCTCGAAGAATACCACTCAAAATATCCATCCCATGCTATGTCGTCCCGCCTGGGCCAGGCCATCCAACTCGAACAACCTCGCGCTTTCATGACGCTTGGTGCAAGGTATGGGCTTGCTGCCATGGCAATCCACCCAGCAGACCAAGGCACACAATCAATTGATCAAGAATACAATTCGTATGTTACCAGCCTCGCGCATGCCAACACAAACCCCCTTGCATTTTGGGAATTGGAACAAGAGCAGTATCCTACAATATTCCGGATGGCCATGGACTATCTCCCAGTCCAGCCCTCTGCAGTTTCTTGCAAACAAGCCTTCTCTTCCAGCGCACTGACGGATATGAAGCAACGGAATCAGATCAGCCCAGTCTTGATGGAAACTCCACAAATCCTCAAGTCTTCTCTGAAGAAGGAAAGGCCGAATCTCAAGTGGTGGATGACATCACAAGAGGAAATGCTTTGCAATGAAGACAGTAATCAAATCCTCATCAATGCAGTACCAGAATGCGGCAACGGGACTGATGAGGTACTGAAGGTCATCGCAGCCGAGGAGGGAGAGTCGTTACGGGGTCATCGTGTTACCATATACTAGTATCATACAGAATGCTGCATCTACGTCTCATAATCATGTACTCGGCCCCTGGTGGCCACCCAGGTGATGTGCAGTGACTCGTTCCCATGCCCGTACAACACCCGTCAATACACGCCCGCAGTGACCTGAGGCGCATGGGAGTACACGGGAATACATTGACCACGATATACTCCCGATCAGACACAATGGATGGAAAGGACACCGCCTGGGGAACCTGGGGTTCCCCTCCTCTGCTGTCAACAGGGGGCGATCACGTCACACTTGACCCTCCATCTCTGTCGAGCACCAACTCGCCCACACCATCCACCACCAGCCAAGCCCGACGGACTCGAGCGAGCACACTGGACACTGCCTCACCATGCACACAGTCGGACGACAGCAGTACCTGAGCCCGAAGACGATGGAGATGAATGACGACGATGGAAGGGGGGCGGACAAGGTGCCGTACAAAGCGAACAACCTGTAAGCCACTCACTGGCACTCACTCCCTCTCTGTCCTCAGCCGTCGTTACTGACAATTTGCGTGATGGCGACTTCCAGGGAAGGCAAGCAGCGGGAGGTCCTCATCACCATGGTCCAGCGCCAGGTCGAGAGGTGGCCGTATCACGACGGCAGGAGGCGGTTCACGAGCAAGACGACCATGGGTGTCATGCAGAGTGTCCTGCTGAACCAGGCCTTTGGATTCACCAAGCAAGGGCGACGACAGGATGTCCCAGCACCACAAGCAGAGCAGGGACTCGGGCAGGACTCGCACTTGAGTGAGCCTGAGAATGAAAATGATTCAGAGGGGTGGGGCACGGACACTGGCGGGATTCCACACGACGGCGTCCACCCGTGGCTTCAAGTGCAAGGTACGTACGTTCTGTGATTTGCCTGTGATCCGACAGCATCTGAACAGCAGTCCAGGCCCCTCACTGGCAGACTCGGACGGCCCTGCCGCTGGCTGGGGCTCTTTCGGCAGCAGGAGCAGCACACCCGTCAGCGTACCGCCGGTGAGTTTCTCAGCGGTGCGTTCATGTGCCTACTGACTGTGTGGTGCTCTACAGGAGTCAGACGAGGATGTTCTTGTGAACATCTATGCATCATTTGTCCATCCGAACAAGGAGATCGAACGGAAGGCGCTCTTTGTCTGGCTCACGTGGGCCAACACCACCATGAATGGTTTGACGGGGGAATGGCAGGCCAGCACCCATCAGCTCGTCAAACGGCTGCATGCAGAGGTGGATGACATTGAAGGTGGATATCATCTCCCATATTCTCGTCATCCTCTCATGACTCGCTCACACGACCAGCAGGTGCAGTGGAGATCTCGTACCCTGCACCCGAAGCACCTGAATATGCCCAACAGCTTGTTGCTGTGACACCAGACGCAAACGTGTTGTGTGCAGCCCCCAATGCCCCCACCATGCACGTAACTGCAGACAATACACTCAAGCTCAAGGTGATGGTTGGATACAATGACGAGACAGGCAGACGAGCTGTCGTGTGCCCTCTGCTGCCACCACAGCTGCAACCGCAGCCAGCACTGGGTCTGTCATCTGCCACTGCCCCCCCAGTGGCAGGCGTCTCTTCAACAGTGCAGTGGCTGATCACTGAAGCTGCAAAGGATGCCCGCTATGCATCATTCAAGGCCAGACGACACCATGTGCTGACCAACCTGGGCGTTGTGTCATCCTGGCAGTTCGCAGTTGAGTTCAATGAGAAGCACAGCGGGATGCCATCCCCAGTGGCTCAGCCGATCATGGGTGTCCTCCACCGTCACCTTGTCCTAACCTGTCACTTGACAATGATCTTCCCCCCTCCCCCCCCCACAGGTTCGTGGCCGCGGCCACAAGCGTCCTCCCAGGATTAAAAAATCTGAGGTCCAGCAAGCACTCGGCATTGGCTCGAGCTGGATGTTGGATGCACACCGTGCCATGACACTCTGATGGAAATTTGGGGAAGGTGGGACATTACCCCATCAGGACGTGATTTGAGTGTGTACATCCACTGCCGAGGACGACAGGATGGGAGCTTGGGCACTTTTGGAGTACTTGGCAGAGCAAGAGCATTAGATTAAAGCATTCACGAGCTGATTGTGTGTATGATACTAGGGATGAGGCTAATAGAACTAGCTGAAGACTACAGTAGGGGACACAATGCAACTGTTAAAATGGGATTGTAAAGTTCATCCAGTGAAATCAGGGATAATTGTTGGCAGCATTGAGTACTGCTTGGAATCCTGCACCTTTGTTCTTTTGCAGGTAGTCACAGAAGGTACGGACCTTGTTGAGGTATGGTGCCTCATATTTCTCCTTCAAAAAGCGGAGGGCAAGGGGGACATCCCAGTTGACCCTCAGTGCCAGCTGCTCAATCAGTGCAGTGACCTTCACACGCCGCCCACCTTCAGTCTTCAATCCCCCTTCATTTCGCCGCCACTTGGCACCCCACCTATCCTTCAGCTCGCGCATCAAAAGGTGACCATTCAGGCCATCCACATGCTCGATCCACAAGCCAGTGATCACATTGACGGGCTGATACCGGTAGATGGGGAGCCAATCATCACCCCTCCATTCCCATTCATGAGCATCTAGCTTCACATGGCCATACTTTGCAGTCAGCTGGGACCATTTCTCCAACCGTGGATCACAAGAGATCAGTGTAGGGTCAACAACCAATGGTTCAGATCTCGATGGCCCAGGCCACTGGCAGTTGGTGTCGAAGGATGTGGCAGCCTGCTGAGGCACCATACCAGTAGTGGTGGCAGGTGCTGGGCCAGGGTTGGTGACAACGGGTGGAGTGAACACAGACAAAGTGCAACTCTCAGGAACACCATTCGTGAGATGTATGGTCACATGAGACCCTGGCTGGGAGTTGGGCATATGCAAGGGGGCAGGCACCACAGAGGGGACTGGCAGCATATCAAATCTGACCTAAGGCTCTGAGGTGCAAGGAAAATATGCTGACCTCGGGACCCTGAGGTGGCCTGGCTCTTGCTGCCATGGCCCCGGGCCTTTGGTGCATGTGCAAGCTTGGCAAGGAGGGCATTTTGGCCCTCAAGGTATGTCCGTACCTCAGCACGCAAGGTCTTGCTTTCGGCACACTGAGCCTGCTGCTCAAGCATCAAGGTTGTGACCAGGCCCTGTAGGCTGCAGATCACATGCTCGGGCAGGTTTTCGAAGGCAAGCCTAGCCTCCCCCTCTGCCCGAGTGATGTTGTTGACTGAGGCTGCTGCAAATTCCTTGAAACGGGGGATATTGAAGGGCCTGAACTGGAAAATGGGAAGGTTGGGTTGTTGGACATAGAGCACAGCACAGTCCTGCAGAATGACAATTCGGAACCACTGGAGGACACACAGGAACTGCTTCAGGGAGATGTCGATGGCTAGGGGTGACCTGGTAGTACGTTCGGACAGCCGATGCTGAGCATCCTCAATGAACAGAAATATCTCTTTGACAAGCTCTGGTGGGGGACTGTGCCAGCAGTCCAAGATGAGGTCAGGCTACGAGACGGACGGATGGACCACATGGGTGCATGCTTACCAAGGTGGTCTCTAGGGAGTGTATACACCTTGGGTCGTCTGGCATTGTACATGGCTGCACCCATGAGCGCATCCAGCGGGAAAACCCGGTAATACACAGAAGTGAACGAACCACTCTCGTTCCAGCCGCCAAGGGCCTTTGTGCCGCTGGCACTTGCTCCGTGTGCCCTCGCAGTGTGAGCTGCATAATAATGGCCAGTGTGAGTCTTCTTCGTGATGTCAACATTGTTTTTCTTGTGCATCACTGTGACGTGGTCGTGGTGATCTACACGGAACATTGGTTCACTCTGCGAGAAGACAGGACCAACTTACTGTCGTACAACATCTCCTTGCTGGGCATTCCAGCATAGAAGACAAAGTGGTGGTACCACTCCCTGTATCCATACTCCCCACAGTCCTTCCGCACGAAGTCGGGTGCGAAATTGGGTGGCGGGTGATGCAAAACATGAAAGTGTGCAAAGAAGAGAAGTGCAATGGCTCCGACAGGACAAAGCTCGATGTGACGGTGCTGGATGGCCCCATGTTCGTCCACGCAACCATGCTGGTTGTGTTTGGCATTGTCGGCGAGGACAGCAAGGACCTGTCCTCAACATCATTCTCAGTGTACACTCTCACAGCATGGGGCACAGAACCGACATACCTCCACCTTTGCTGACTGTTCCAGGGGCACTGCTGTCCTGAAGAGATCAGACCATTGCAGCATGCAAGAGTTCTCTCCCCAAAATGCAGTCGTCGAGGAGAAGAGCAGCATGGCACGGTCCCGCAACCCCACAAAGATGGACTGGGCACCTGAGAAGTCCGTGAGTGCCCAAAGGGAGCATCTCCGGAGCTCCTCCTCTGTGTACGAGTCTGCCATGCACCACGTGCTGTCGTTCAGCAGGGTTTCATCATGGGCAGGTAGAGTGGGACTGACCGGACGTTGTTCTTGCTGCCTTGATTGCCTGGGATTTCGCCACCCGACTGGGTTCATTGTGCTTTGAGGCGGACTCAAATACACAGATGCGAAAGTCCTTTCGCAGAGGCATGCATATCTCATGGCTCGGTGGGTGCTCATGCTCGTGGTTGAGCCGGTGCTTCTCCAGGGCATTGATGACCTGGGCAATGTGTAACTTGCCCATCGAGGAACCCTCGACAGTATTGGACCTGCTGCCCCACCGGTACTATAGTTGAGAATGTAAGCATCATCGGTGTGGCGAGGGGAATCACTGACCTTTTTGCGTGTCGACTCGTGATGCAGGAACATCGCAGTCTTTGCAGCGGTGATGGGAAAGGCTGGGATCACAACCCTTGTCGGGTCCTTCTTGACCGTACATGCCTGTGCCGCATCAAACCATGTCTGGTAGTTGCAGACCTGACACAGGTAGCTTTTTGTCGTGCCTTTGCCCTCCATCTCTTTCTCCCTGATCCTCAGTCGAACCTGGTGTGTCTCTTGCTCGAGCAACATCATCGAGCGCTCCATGCATGGTGAGGGCAAAGGAGCTGGAAAGGACGAGACTGGCTGCTGTGTGTGGTGCGAGAGCTGTTGCACCAGGCTCTCGGCAGCCACCTGAGGACTAATGATCTCAGTCATGACAATGTCAGACGACGGAGAGCACAAGCTCATCCGGGGCCGCTTTGCATTAGGAAGGTCTGTCGGTGGTGGTGACATCGCCATGCGATGGAGAGCCATCATGAAGGCAGGGTTAGTCCACGACGACGACAGTATTCACATCGTAGGTTGAACCATGACAGATGGTGGGTGAGGGTGAGGAGTAACCGAAGTCCACTGACGGAGTCAGTCCTTGAATTGGTCTGCCAAGTAAACGAAGGAGCATAACTATCGAACAGCGAACTCGGCATGAGTGAAATGTGGAAAGTGGAAAAAAACATACCTATATGAATGTTTATGTTTGTTCCAGAGTCGCCGCTCCTTCCGAACATGCGTACGGCACAATGTGTGTCCGAAGGGGACCCACAATCGGACATGCTTGCTCTTGTGCATTCTTTGCAATGGTAAGTTGCTGAATGGAATGATACAAACAAACAGCCAGACCTATTCCTTTCTTCACGTGTGTGAGCAACCCCACAGGTCAAACAGAGCTTTCGTTCTTTCTTTTCAGTCCATTGTGTCCGAAGTCAACGATCGGACATGGTCGCTCTCCTGCGTTCTTTGCAATGTTAAGTTGCCAAACGGAACAATATGAAGGAATGGCAATAGGTCCTGCTGACGTTCCATTCTTTGCGATGTTAAGTTGCTGAACAGAACAATATGAGGGAATGGCAATAGGTCCAGCTGATGTTCCGTTCTTTGCGATCACCGACTGTTGTAAGGAAGGTTAGGACATGGGGAAGAGGAGAGAGAACCTAGGGACCGACCTGATCTCCTTTTCCTCCCCTCCATTTTGTTTGTTGTAGACGAAGGGAAGCACCATTCTGTCTGATCGACAGCTGCCGAACAAACAGATTCAAGTTCGCAACGACTGTGGATGAGGGACTCGGGTCAGCTTACCTGCACAATCGCGAGACGCATTGTGGACAGAACGGAAACACCATTTGCAACCGGGCGAACAGCAAGTAGCGACAAAACAGGGCATGCATGCCATTTGTTGCCATCGCAAACCAACAAAAGGAATGATCAGTGACAAAATAAAAAATGAATAAAAATAAAAATAAACCAGTCGAGCATGCCGCACGACCCCCCAACCATCCGTCGTGCGGAGGAGGCTGCCCACTAGTAAACGGGCATGGCGGCATCATGCGTCAAATGAATACCCCGCTGTGGGAACGACAACTGCAGATGAGGGACTTGGGTTCTTGGCTTACCTGCGTGATCCATCGCATCGCGGACAGAACGGAGATGCCGTTTGTAGCCAGGCGAAAGGGAGGCAGCAATGAAACATGGCGCGCACACCGTTCATGGCCATCGCAAGCTGGGGAAGGGAACGATCAGTGATGAGATACAAAAAACGAAATAAAAACGGATCACCATGACCTCATACCCACCGCAAGGACGACGATGAGGCCTCCTCGGGCTCCCAGCAAATGAACATGGCAGCGTCGTGTGTCGTGCATCGTGCATCGTGCATCGTGTGTCAAATGCCTTGCTGACCCCACAGCGGGGCACAATGGGAAGGAACGGAGAGCGAGGCCCCACATGCCCGCAAACAGCACGTGGAGCGAGCTGATGTCAGCTGGCGACCCAAACGAGGGAGAACCCCGAGGCATTCCCACGCCAGGGGGAAGGGCATGTACTGGTGTGGTGACCTCAGCTGGGGTCACGCGAGGTCACACGAGGTCACCAGTGGCGTCACCGCGGGGCGTGGTCACTCCAGGTATCTCCCATGTATCTTGGTCTCTCTTCACCATGTGACATGTGTGACTGCCAATACCTTAGTCCCAAAACACAAATGGCTCTCCAATTACCTACCTACTCCGCATGTACAGTCTACCATGGGGATACTCCCCGACGGACTATAAATGAGGATACAAAAAAAAAAAAAAAAAAAAAAAAATGTGTGACATGTAGTGCACTCGTAACAGTGCTGCCCTCTTGACACCAATACAAGCACTGGAAGCTCCTCAAGAACGGCTCCTTTGAGAGTCTGGCAGACACTGAGCGCATATTTGGGGTCACATTCCACTTCCCCTCCCCCTCTCTCCTGAGTCTCTCCCTGACTTTAGTTGGACCATACCATATCCGTAATTAGTGTTGTCAGGCGACGGTTGGCTGGCTTTAAACCGGTTTTGGGCGGTTAGCCGTGTACAGTCGAACCAGTAGTTACATACAATTTGACTTATTTTGGTTCATGTTAGTTGGCAACTCGGTTATGGCTAAAGCCGGTTAGAACCAGAAACCATGGCAACACTAGCGTCACAGAGGTTGTTGAGAAGGAGCTACAAGGCATTGAGGAATTAGCTCTGTGTCCATCAGATGAAGTCTCTGATAGTGGACTCACCTGCTTTCTCATTGAGGACATGGTTCTAAAATTGAGCAGCCCTGCGATTGGCAGCACACCGAAACTATGGACAATGCTTCAGAGGGTCTCCTGGATGAAGGAGCAAGAGAGGAAATGTACCAAGAAACCATCTGATCTTGTGGGTCTTTGTTCTACGATTCTGTATGATAGACTAATAGCTAGACCAGACCATCCTATCTGTGATCTTTCAGTTGATGTACACATGATCGCACCATTACAATCGTTGGCCGAAGTTCTTGACCACCTTTCCCTGTGCACAAGGGATATCGGCCAAGTCCCTTGATCTTCTTCATGTGTTCGGGCTGACAATGTTGCACAAATGGTCAACGCATGCATTCACAACCATCTCAGCCAATGCACTAGAGAAAGTGCATCAGCAAATACACTCAGTGCCTTTCGTTATCTCGCACGACAATGTGAACATACCTTTCCACACCTTTTCATAGTGACTTGACAAGCAGCACCACTTTGACTCTGGCACTGCAGCGATCGTATACTTTCAGCCCAACGCTGCCCCATTGGAGCACCCATTATGCAACCAGACCTTGCAACAATCTCGCGAGGCAGGCAGGAAACACCCCATTTCAATCCATGAGATATTTG